>JAJIZL010001424.1:0-23220 GCA_023969395.1 Amblyomma maculatum | reverse complement strand
TTGTAGCCGTATGGCTGCGCTTGGGTGGATGCAATGAGTAATTACTCACTTATTACAATTCTAATCCACCTTGGGGGATTCCCTTAAATATTTGAACAAGAATTAATTATTCAACAAAATTTTTTTTCTTGCGGAATGTACATTTTATTTGCGTACTATCCGAATTCATACTTGGCGGAGAAAGTGTGACAGATACTGCGCCTTTCCTTTTCTGTAAACCAGTAGCGCTGCAGCAAATGCCATTAAGAGGCGAACGATGAGAGGCAAATCACAAATCAGAGGAGAGGAAAGGTAGACGTTCGCCATTCTCCTCTTAAGAAATATCTAAAACCCCCTAATTTTTTTACTGCGTAGACGCGCATATAAATCTGGCTCTTGTCTCGAAATCGATGAATCACTCGCGCCGAACTTCAGGCCAGAAAAGAAATATGCGATGTTATGCAGGAAAATGGGTTACCGGACGGCTTTTGTGGCATAAAACATTTGACGGCTTTTAGCAGAACGCCGGCAGACTATAACGATGATTTTAGCGACTCATCCTCTATCATATTGTAATCCGTGCAGTAATGTGTCCACCGTTTGTTGTGAAACAGATAAATGGAACATTTGTTTAGCGGTCTGTGTCCTGTATTGGCTTGAATTTGGTTGTTGTTAGTGTGTTATTGTCGCCGATAATAATAATAATCACAGTGATGATGACGACGACGTAGTTATGAGGATGGTGATCGCATGAGCTCCCAAAGATTTTTGTCCGTGTCCGGTGTCCGTGTCCAGGATGCAGGGCGGCTTAGGCTGTTCAGAAGCCCTCGGCAAGGAAGCTGAATGGCGGACACCCGTTTGTCCGATCGCTAATGAGGGAGTGAGGCAGACGCCGAGATGGGGAGGCAAAGGAAGACGCGGGGGTCGCTATACGCTGCCGATGGCTGGCCGGTCGGTCGGTCGGTCGACTAGTCCGTCTGCGCCGATCCGCCGTTCCACAGTACATACGACTCAATTATCGCCGAAAAACTGTGATCGATGGGGACGGACGCCAGGGTGCGCCAAATCGCATTACTCAGGCACGGCTTTAATGCGTAATGATGAAAGCTGTCCGTTGCTTCCGATTACAGGCACCGGAGGTGAATTATTGAGGCCCCGTTGCAGCGGGTTCGTGTTTTCCCCCATTACCGCCGCCCCGCGTGGGACTCGGAAACTCCGGAGCTGCTGCGGGCGTTAGCTGCCTGCCGGACGGTTGCGAGCTCGGCAGTACGGCGTAATAAGTTTACAACCGTGAACATCTTTCTTGCTTTTGCCGTTCGTTGCTCCTCCTCGCTCTCAATACAGTGAGCGTGAGCCAGACAGTGATCGCTGCTATCGGTGCTAACTTTTGTACTGGAGAGACCGGCGAGTTATGTTGCTGGAAGGCTCATTTATTTAGAGAGGTCTGGACAGTGGTGCAACTAGCAACCAGATTTTCGGATGGTCCTGCCCTTCTGATGTGGCGAAATCAGAGGTTTTTTTTTTTTTTTTTTTTTTTTTTTTTTTTTTTTACGCTCTGCTTCTAGGTTTGTTCGTCAGCGAATTTACACTCCTGCGTTTGTAGGAGGCTCTCAATCTTCAATATGAAAGATTCATGACTGACATGAGCTTCACTTCTTAGATCAATGCGCTTTGAGAGTTACGATATTATTACGGTATATTTGATGATTACTTCACCGTAACAAAAAACACATAACCTGCGCTCATATTTGCACCAAGAAACGAAATCAGATCGCCCTCTAGACCTCTACAATCCGTTGATATGGCCTAAATGCTAATAAAACTAACGCATTTAATTTTCCATTAGCGAAACAATCCAGACTAGAGATAAATAAATAAGAGAGTGATTTGATATATACTGTAACTGCAACGATATTTTTTTTTTTTTGAGGCTTCATACATTTTGCCGACTTTTATGAAATGTCTCCCACAGGCTTCATATCTTTAGAAGGACATTTTGTAGTCGGTCGTAGTTTTGCTGCGGGGAAAATTATTTTTTTTTTTCAAATTTTCTCTTTCTAGATCAATACTGAAGTGACTTTTATGAGCAGCCTTGTGTGTGTGACGTTAGCGTCAACAAGCTTATCAATACTCGCTCGGTAATTGCGGAAGTACAAACTTCTTAGCGTATTTTAGTCATTTCACAAAAATAACGACACACGTTATCATTTACCGCCCGTTTATCCAGACAAGGTTTGCTCGATAGGTTTTGTGGTGGTATCCATGACATAATAAGCTGGTCGAAACCCACTTGCGGTTTAATGATTTTTGCTGTCCTCACGTAATTCCACACGGTATATTCAAATGAATTGATCAAAACGTCTCTCTAGGCCGATGAGAGCTAGGAGCTCTAAGGATTTTGATGTGATAATCAACAGAAAATCTTGACAAATCTCTAGGAGTTTCGCATTCGAAAGTTAGCCCCAATGTAACTTTCTTTGTATACAGAACAGTTGCGTCAGATTAAATAAGCCTATAGTTACTCATCATCAACATCAGCCGGACTATACCCCCTGCAGGGCGAAGGCCTCCCCCATATTGCTCCAATTAACCCTATTCTGTGCTAGCCACATCCACTTCACCCCTGTAAACTTCTTAACCTCATCCGCCCACCTAACTTTCTGCCGCCCTTGCTTTCATCCTATACTCGTAAGAAAATAGGTCCACGCCTTATAGGAGACGCTTCAGAGAGATTAAACGCACTCGTGTCCTTAAAAATGAGCTCGCCAAATCCAGAGCAGAAAAACAAAAATTGAAGTTATCAAACAATTATGTACTGCGCTGTGCATTATTATCCACGAGATGCTAGTACCCTGCTTACTAAATGAGGCTCCTTGTAATAATTTCCTTGCGCATTAGTCTTACTGTGTCTTGGAATCTCTGGTGCTTTAAGCAGAAGAAATGAGTCACAAATGGCAAACCTTACACGGCTTACGAGAAGAGGATGCAAGGATAAGAAAGTGTTCAATTAGATTTGTTTCATTCGAGTGGCGCGCGACCACCTTGTGACAGTATAGGTGTCGCCTGGATGCGACAATCTGGGACTCTTGCAATCTCTTAAAACGCGGGACAGCCTTTGCGGCTCGCAAGAGTGAGTGAGCCTTAGAGGTGACATAAAAAGGAGCGTTGCAATGCTTTAGAGGCGGTCAAGAGCAACACAAAAGTATGTTACTACTCTCATCTTCACCTAGTAGCAGTTCACTATACCAGAGGTCTCGAGTTTGCAGTTAACCTAATATATCGCATATTCTCCGCACGTGCAAACAAATGGCTTTCCCAGCCCGGTGCTCCTCTTTCTCTACCGCTTCTGTTCAGATCCACCTTGTCCCAACTGTCCCCCCACCTGTAACAGTCACTATTCATTTGCCCCTGGCCATTCAGCGCTTCTTTTATTATGACCCTACCGTGTCTTGTGACGTGCCTGGCTGAAACCTCCAGCAATGGAGCATCGCCTGGATGTGGTCCTGGCCACTGACCTTCTGACGCTTAATTTTGCAGCCGAATAATATTGTTACGCGGTGGCATATGTCAAGCGATGTAGCACGGCGACACAACAGAAACAGGACGACGTGATGACATGACGATTAAAAAGGCTTTAATAGCCAGTGCGCCAAGAGCGAGCGCTCCGCCCCGCGCCGTTGCGCGCTTCATCGTCGTCGTAGCAATATTATCATTACTGTTAATACACAACGTTGCTTTTAAACTTTTCCTGTTGGCTACTGTGCTTTGCATTAACAGGTTTGGAAGGTATGTCCCATTGCATTGAATACTCAGAACACTGCATTAAGAACTGGTTAGAAGAGGAACTATATGACATCAGAAGGCGTATTGACGTCTTTTCGTTTTACAACCCAGCACTCTATATAGGACAGCCGTGTAGCGCAGAGCAGGGTAGTTAGGCCGAAAATCGTTGTGGTTACTCTTGATGAAGAACACTGTGAGGCCAGTTTGTCAGACGTAATGATTGAGTCGGAACGAACAAAGTAGCGTTAGAGTAACACGCAGAAAAGGCAAGGGTAAGACAAGCGCAACTTCCTTGAAAGAGCAGCAAAATTGAAATACGTCACATCGATCGGAAAAAAATGCACATGAGCGAGCCTTGGCAAAAAACCCTTCAATAACACAACCTAACGGTACAATTCAAACATAAACGGCATAATAAAAGTGCAGGATACTTCTGGGGAGCTCAACCATGTTTAAAAAAAAAATTTTCTCAGCCCAGCAAGTGAACGAAACATGAACAGATACACGCGTAAGGCTCGTCCTATCCTTACTATCTCCACGTTTCTTAAAGGCACTTTCTTCATTAATATATTCTGGTTAACATCATTGTCTTCCCTCCTGCTTTCTCGCTTTCTCTCTCTCGGAGCAACCATATTATATTAATATGAGAAGCTATATTATATTAATATAGGAAGCAGCCAATACATTTAGGAGCTGAAACTGAGCTAAATATGGAACCTTTAAATAATGGAACAAAACAGCTTCTCAAAGCAGCTCCTCCAACATTGCTGGTGGAATACGATGCTTTATCGGCTTTACGTCACCCACGAAGAACAAAAACAATTTCGGAGATTTTGTTTTCACCCTAAGAGGTTCCTAAGCAAGAGCTGCCTGGTGAAAACTGAAATTATTCGGGGCAAGGCGAATTATGAATGACAGCAGCGCAAGCTGCCTCGTCAGTGACACCTCCTTACGTGAGAAACAGGGACAGCGATTGGAGAGTCTGCGGTGATGATGCCGGAGGGGCACGTGATTTGAAAGCGTCGGCATCAGTACCCAAGACAAACGTATGCGTTATGCCAAGGAAGCCTTTTTCTCTCTCCTACGCAGTCTCAATTACTATTCATGCCTATCCTTTCATTTTGTTTCTACCTTTCGATGCCTCCGCCTCCTCCACAAGAAGGGATTAGCCTATTCATCCAGATCAGATCATAACCACGCCTTTCTGTCTTGAAAAGGAAGTCTTCCTCCCTTAACTCATCACACGCCCTACAACCTTGAACACCCGTCCACTAACGTTATCTAGAAATGGTTAATTACGATTCAAGCAATGGCTTTTAAAATTCTACTCTGATTATAAATTGAGCGTAAGCTGAATTACATTTTTTTTTTCAGAACATAACTGTCTGTAGTGATCTTTGAGTAACATCAAGAAGTATTAACTGATGCATTCTAGATATCTTTCGTATGTGCGTTGCCGAAGGTATTATTTCAGTTTTAGGTTCCCTTGAATAATATCTTTGGCAACGCACGTACGAAATATATTATTTCAGTTCTAGGTTCTCTCCGAATTGCCGCTTAAAATCCCTGGACCATGACTTGAAGCTCCGGATTCCACCTGGCCTACCCCGACGCGAAGAAACTTTGCTGTGCCACCTGTGGGTTGGTGTAGCATTCACAAACTCGTATTCTTTTATGATAGGTATGGCAAACTGCCCTGCATGTAGAAACTGTGGGTGCGGCGAGTCATAGGCCCCATTCTTTGTGAGTGCCTCATATGCAGTGCGGAAAGACAGTGTCTATGCCGTGTACTGGAGCATCTAGATTGACGCCCATTGACTGAAATTAAGATTTTAGGTCTCTGGCCACGGCGATCGTCTGCGTTGAAGGTCTCCCAGGCGCTGCTCCGCTTTATGAAAAGCACATGCCTAATCGAAAGACTATGATTTTGCTGTTATGTTACGTGATATGACTGTGACGTGATGTGACATGTCTGTGATGTGACTGTACTAACTTCACCCATCCCTCCCTGACAACTTTTATATCCACTCACCCCTTTCCCCCAGAGCAGGGTAGCAAACCGGTTTCTTTTACGGGTTAACCTCCCTGCCTTTCCTCCTCATCTTCCACCCCTCCTCCTAGGTTCTCTCATTGTCATAGGTCGGTGAAATTGAAAGCAGAACTGTGGAGAGTGCAATTTCGTGCGCAAATCTGAAACGTGGAAGTCGTTAAAGGCATATTCTGACAAAAAACATTTAATGGCTACTCTCCAAGAGACACCACCAAGGTTGATCAAGCTGTTTGCTCAGCTATAAGTGGCGCGTAGGCGAAGAACGAGACCGCCAGTACGTTATAAGAATCGATCATTCCTATTAATAACATTTATGTGGTATATGATTGGCACCAGAACGAGTCCGGTCCAATGATAGTGTTTAAAGACCGCTGTCTATAATCCATGTGCCACCGTGCCCTTCTCCCCGAACGATTTACCACCTAACTTCAATGTTATGGGTGGAAATACGGTATGCTTAGGCGCACTACTTGGTATGAATAATTACTTTTAACTAATTATTCTCTCGTTTTAGGGAGAACAGGTAATATTCAGGCGAATAATTACGGTCTATGTCTGATTTTTGCTTGACAAAAAGCGAAGGTCCAGAAACTGTAGGCTGCCCTTAATAGGGTGAATTAGACTGAGGGTTATTTCACATCTTTCAAACAAGATAACGATGCCTTTAACAAATCTCCGAGTGTCAGTCGGCTCCATAGCAGCCCAGACCCCTCCCCCTGCACTTTTAGGGGCACGAGCTTTGCAGACAAATGCTATTTCGGCCCGCTTAAGAAATCGCCTAGAAATGATGGCGGCTAAACTGAATTACTGCCCCAAAGCACCAGGATTTCCACAAAATTTACGTTTTTCGTACCATGCGTATCCCGTAAAATTTTGCAGGTATGTGTATGCCTAAGCAAATCTAGTTTCTAGATCTGTCTAGAATCTGTCCAGAATCTAGACCCGTGAAAGAGCTCAGCCTGCTGGCAAATTTGTAACCTGATTCAGCGTGTCAGCGTCGAGGAATGGCGTCGCAGAATATGTGACAGTAGTACCGAAGGAACGCACTCTTATCTGCCGAAGAGGTCTCGAAGACTTCCCCAATCATACTGCGACGCAGACAGGTAACAGCCAGGCTCGGGAGTCCGGCCACACCGGAGGCAGCACAAAGGAGCCCCGTTTCCCGAACGGGACGGCCTCTCCCGAAGAGGAGCCAACGCTCTACTTCCTCGGGAGAGCATCAGCTCTCCTCTTTCGTCCTTCCCTTCCGCGAAAGTTCTCCTTGGGTGTGCGCCGCGTTGGCGGAGGGGCGACGAAGCGCACAACACACCGGGGCCCGGACCTGGGCTCGGACGAGCGGTGCGCGCCGGGGCCCGCGAGCAGGGGGGTAGGCCCGAGCCCCGCTCGCGCATGCGTCGCGGCTGTCCGTGCGGCGGGCGGTCCCGTCGGCCGGCCTCCGAGAGGCGGGCGCCGCTCAATGCGGGCCGCGCCCGTCCGCCCGCCGGCCACGCGCCACGTCGCCTCTCCGCGAGCCGCCGCTGCAGCCGCAGCAGTGGCCGCAGCCGCGCGCGGTATCGGCCCGGCACAGACATGCGGCGGACCGCGCGCCAGACAAGCCACGTGCGTTGCGCCGCCAACGTCAGCAGCAACAGCAACGCCACGCTGAGACGACAGCGCTGCCAGGCGACGACATGTCCGGTGAGGAGGCGTCGACAACGCATGACACCTTGCGTAACAGCACTGCAATCCCTGAATTTTTGAACACGCAGCCATGACTAAAGTACTTTAGAAACCTGGCTAAACGAGCGCCGTCTCATGACATGTCTCATTCGCGATTCAACGTGACAACGTCTGTCAACGCTCATGTGATTCAATGTCCGATGTTATAGGGAAAATCAACGAGGACAGATCTGAAGTATTTAGTAAAATGGACATAGCCCGGGAGGAATATGACACAAGATTAGGGACATGTGCAGATACTCATGATGAACAGGGCAGATTCTGTTCCCACGCCGGACCGCATTTACGATGTTTCGCCAAATAGCCCCATCTACTACGAGTGTGAATGAATCTCGCCCTACTTAAAGCATGGAGCGAGGCAGGCAACGCGTATTTGGACGTTATCCATGACAGCAGTGAAGTTAAGACATATGTAATTTGTGTCATCTGGCTTTACAGCTTTTACTTGCGTCTTTACATACCTTTTGCTTTGTTGCCATTGCAATGGGCATGTAGGTAACATACAAGTGTAGCTCTGTACTCTCAAGTCGGGGATTATTGGCGAGTACGAGTTTCTGGTGTATAGGTGGAAGCAACACATGAATGTAGACGCATATCGACCCACTTCTACTGTAGCCAATTATGAAGGTGCGCAACCATTCCAAACCTTTCTGTTCTTCTTTCGAATACACACACGTACACCTTAGTTTGTTATTTGTCTCTGGCCAATGTTTGGCAGTGTATCTGCGTTGCTGAAAGCTAATGCTATGCTTGTTATCGCAAAGGCACGATATTCTGGCACACAATTCATGTTCCCATTTTACTTTACTTCCAAGGTAACTTGTTCACCTGCTTTGTTGTTTCACAGCCCTATTGCAACCAAACAGCCGCTACTTTCTTAGTTTCACTGAAAAGTATAGAGAAATTTCACTTTGGTTACAGCTTCTGTAACCAGGTGACGCCGAATAGGAATGCATTTGGAGTCCATTCAAATCGAATTACTCAATTTGTTTTTGCTGATGCCAGTCATTGCTGATGCCACGTGCGAAGGCAGCAGGGAGAGCAAACATTTCAGCAGTGCGTTTATAATGAAGCTGTGGAACATTGCTACTGACGACGAATGGATAAAAAAATGTAGAAATATCTGTGACCACAGACCACTATTTGTTGAAAGCGCTCAGGATGCGCTAGCGGGGCTTAGCTTTTCGCGAGACACCCAGAATATTTTTTTCTTCCCTTTGATTACATTTCTGTGTTTCATAAAACGCCGCTTGTTGCTGGTAGTTTGCTGCGTCCGACATATCCTGACACTTCGAGCTCAACGTCCTGGCGACGACTGCATTCTGATGGTTTGGTAATAGACGGCACTGTAATATTGTCTTAACCATGTGAATTCACAATCTAAAGATGACGACCCACCACCAGCAGAGAGAGGCTTGTGGCGCGCCTATCACTATCACGAAAAGTTGAGTATAGCAGAGCACAAGCGAGTAGCCCCTACAGGACAAATTTCGCAGGCGCCCTTGTAAATAGTTTCAGATGTAGAGCAGGCTTGCAGCTCCATATATATTCGAGGCGAACGCGCGAGTAGTCTGCGTTTGGTGGAAAGAAAACGATATCTTTATGCATCCTCTGGCTTTTGGAGGCAGCGCTGGTCCGCGGGACGCAGCGATATATGCATGCTAAAGCCGCAGAGGTACAGTGAATCTGAATGCCTCTATCAAATCACGCTTTATTTGCTGACATCACCTAATTACGCATGAGCTCGAATAGGTTTGCAGGTGTCTTTACTTCACCTGCCCCGTGCTAGCTACAAGCAATCGAAATAACTTTTGACGCGAGAGAGATTACGAAGCTTTCAAGACGATAAAACCAGATCCTGACAACAATTACAGCCTTGTCATTTCAAGTATAGCCCACATGTAGTATCCTTCACTTAAGTAAGACAAGTTTAAGAGAACAAAAATTAAGCAGCACAAGCTTTAGTTGGTAAATTAATGACCCCCCTCCCCGAGCGCACTTGTATAGAAACCTGAAAGTCGATGACTCGAAAAGCGCACATTACCTTTCGCACGCAGTCCCAAATACACGACTGAGCTGTCATTGGTATACTGTTGCAGTTCGGGCTGTTTGCTTTCGCTTTCCGCAATGATCTCTGAGTAGAGACATTTTCGCTTATCACACGATGGAAAGCTCAGCAAATATCCTGGACGCGGGCGCTTCAATGTAGACGAAACGCAAGATCACCCCGCAATTTTGATTTCCATGCTCTTTGCAGAACAGCAGGGGTTTGTAGCTGACTTAATGCTCGTTTGGGTTGGTTTGCATCTATAGGGTTTAACGTACCGAAGCGAGATCACCAATGTGATACTGGAGGGCTCCGGGCATTTCGGCCACTGGGGTTGTTGCGCTGATATAGAATAGTGCACGGACGGCTTGTGCTTTATTTCCGTCGAAACAGAGGTGTCGCGCCTGAGGTCGCACCCTCCACTTCGGTGTAAGCACTAGAACGCCATAAGCACTGAGAATGTTCAATTTCAAGCTTTCCATTGTGACTTGACTCATGACAATGATGCGGCAATGGGACGTGAATACGTGAACAATAATGACGGATTTCAAATTCTGATGTGATCTCATTCAAAGTTTACATAGCCTTGTAGCGAAACTCTTCAGTTTTTAGCTATGCTTGAAGAAGGCTCGTTCTAAGGAAGAGAAAGCGCCCAACGCTGGAAACAAAAGGATATCAGTCGTGAGGAGATCTTCCGAGAAGTGAACAGGCCTTTTGACAGCGGTTGTATTTGTACGACGGGGTTACCACCCGCAACTTCGACAAATTGTAAACTGTTAGTTGATTAGACAAGTCAAAAATGACAAATGAAGGATATCGATCAGAAAGCTCGACAAATAGCTTGACATGGTATACTAATGGCTTTGTGAGCAAAAATGCGAATGATTAAGCTAAAAGGGCTATTAATGGCTTGAGAACTAATGAGAAATTTAAGAAATACGTAAACTCCCACCTGCGGTCTTGTACCATGGGACCTCTCGCTGTATATTATTGTACCTTGTTTTTTGATGCGAAAATAAACTTTCAACTTCAACTTCAACTTCAACTAGACTGACTGGAAAAAGCAAAGTTGGATTTGAAGTATTCCACAGTGACTACCATTTTATAAATATTGGCACTTGCTCATTCAACAGCGGCAAATGGTGACCTGCGTGGGATGTACATTTTCGGGCCCTTAACATTAGCGTTTATTCACGTATTTCTGAACTGCTTACCTTCAAGGCGGGTGCAGGAGATATTTCCCTTATCTTCATAAACTCATCCCATGGCTCAGCTGTCCTTCTCAAGTCCCATGTAGCGCTTGCCGTATCTTAGTCTACATTCTGTTACCTTAAGAGACCGTCTGTTATTTCCCCTTTTCATCACACACGACCTGCCCATACCTAAATCTTATGCTTGATTTTGACTGTGATGACAAAAAATCCGACTTGTTTTCTGAGCGATTGTGTTCTCGTTCTGTCTCCTAACGTTATACCTATAATTTTCCTTTCCCTACCTCGCTATGCTGACTTAAATTAAGTTCTAGACTTCTATTTTTTTTATACCCCTACTGTTCTGCTCCAAAGGTTGGTGCCGATAAGATACAGCTGTTGTGTATATTAAAACCTAAATTATATTTCCAAACTGCTTTTCATCACCTTGTAGTGCCTGCCAAATGGGCTTCGTGGGATTCTTATTCTCTATTTTATTTAACTCTCAGAGAGAGAGAGAGAGAGAGAGAGAGAGAGAGAGACCCTTTAATGAAGAACAGAGATTTTGGCCGGCGTTTATATTTCGCTGACATGCTACTCTCTGTAGGAAGGGGAATTGGGGAGTAAACGATTGAAAAAGAATCGTATAAATGCATTTTTTAACTATATCCAATACTTCGTTGTCAGTCGCAAATACTGTTCCCTTCCGAGACGATTAAATGGTATTTTAGATTTCTTCATACAAATTTTTAGATCCACCATTCTGCCTTGCCTGTTCAGGGCGCCAGTTACCATGAGAGATTCGGCGCCATATTTACCATAGCAGAGCAATGCCACCAGAAAATCGAAGATCGCGAAGATATTTGCTAATAGTTTCTAACAAACTCCTTTCAAATCAGTTCTCTGCATATCGTCTGTAAGCATGCGGTGAATAGAAGTGGAGGGATCGTGGCTCCCTGTCTAACGACCTTATTGCGATTTAATTATTTGTTTAACAGAGAACTACATTGTCTATACAGCCGGCATAGATATCTTTCAGGTTTTTTATATTTCAATTTTCTACACCCTGGTTAAGTAAAGCCAGTATGGCTGCTGAGATTAAACTGAGCCAAATGATTTCCAGTATATAAGGCTATATATTTGCCGAATAATTATATTCTGCATAATCCTTTATCAAGAGGCCGATGGTGCGAATAATCGCTTATTGCTGACTAGCATCTCAGAAAGTCTGCCTCGCTGTTTGCTTAGTCTATGCTTAATCCAATTCAATTAGCGATTATATTAGTGAATATCATGTAATCATATGAGAGCACCTAATTGACTCGTAATCTTAATCTCTTGCTACAAAATAAGATTATGTTGGAATTTTTGTAAGATTCCGTCCACTATGTCGTGAGGCACTCTATGTCGGTGGTGCCAAGTTTTTCTAGAGCTGTGTGCCCACAATCTTCCAATAACCCTGCAGCTACTTAATGCGCATAAGCTACTTTACCTCTTTGCACTGTATGTAAGGCTTCCTTTATTTGCTCTTATTTTACCGACAGGATGTCCAGTTCGCATGCATCACTGGCTTGCTCACTGCAAACCTGACAATAAAATTTGGCTAGTGTAGAAATCTGCGTTGAGTTTCTTGCTATCTTAACTACCTTATATTAGTGCCGACACTTAACGCAGGCCGCATTAAAATGGAAACGCACATACGTCGTACGTTTCTACTTTTCAGTGAGGTATTCCTGTACATCTTGTTTATTAATCTGTACTTATGTAGGCCCTTCACCAAAAAAAGATGAATTAGGACATTTTGTGCACTGCAGCTGAAATTGCACAGGTAAACCATTTTGTTTTATTCACAGATGCTGTTCACGTTTTGTTTCAGTCTAACGGTATATCTGACCACCCACTACAGAGCAGTTGTGCTGGAGAAGCAGTTATTCCTATTCAATTAAAGGACCTCTAACTACAATTTCAACATCTGATCTTCGCCAATAGCTGATTTTGTTCGAATGCTTTTGGCCTACGTACATATATGCATACTTTCTTGAAAGCCTGCTTGATCCTCTCCACATTATACTGCCGTATGTCGCTTACTTTACGCTTACTGGTTAGCACTGATGGTTCTGCTATCTGTCCTCTTTATTGGAATAGAGGGTTTGGTACTTTGACGTTTCCTAATCAGTCACTAGGCTTTCTCTTGGTTTTGGTTTACAGGGATTAACTTTCCAAAACAACGTCGGCTATGAAGGAGGCCGTGCAGTAGAGGGCTTCAGGAATTTTGTTTACCGGTGGTTTTTTAAGATTTGCTGACATCGCACAGCACACGAGCGCCGTACGTTTCGCCTCCATCGAAACGCGGCCACCGCGGCCTGTATTGAACCCGCTTCGTTCGGATCAGCAGTGGTGGGCCCTAACCACTCAGTCATTGAGGAGGGGGGAGGTAATTTAGTATTGCATCTCCGGAGACAGTTTGCCAGCATTCTGTCTAGCTACGGTACCTTCTACTTCTAGTGTCCACTCCGTGATCCTATTTGCGATATTATAAAAAAATTCCTGCACACTACTATGATGTCACCGTCCTCCATATCGGTTCTGGGAAAATCGCGAGTTCCTGTACTTACCTACATACCGCTTACTCGTTGATGTGCTTCTTTCCTGCTCGTGCCTTACGTTCCCTGTTCAAATCAAGGAAACTCGAGACCTAATCATCACAGGGTGCATCTCCAGAAACTGAACATTGCTAGAATACGTGCATGACATGAAATCTGTTTCATCTTTAGTTTCGCCCTTCGAGCTCTCCCTGTCCCAATTAGGTTATCCTGTTTGCGGAAAAAGGCATCCATGAATTAAGAAACATTTCTTCTTGCGAGTTTTATATTACCTTTATCCCTGCCATTTATAGAATGTATGCAATATAACTCCATTACTTGGTCTTCTGTCTGCTTCTTGTCTACCAAGAGTAGTCGCCACACCAAGACACTGTACTCACCTAGGTGGGAATAGAAACATGCGTTCTAAAAACGACGAAGATCTAGAAAACACCGCAAAAGTATTGGTACCATTTAACAACAGCGAGAAGCATTTTACTATCTCTAAATCAACTTTTGGGCGATCATATCACAAGAAGGACGGACCTAGAACTGTATAGGGATACCGCTATCGGCGATAATTTCGTGCAGTTACGCGCGCACACTCCCGTTCTTGACTTTGTGAACACTTAGTTTATATCCTCGAACGGAGTGTATGCAGCATTGGCCGACGTGAGTGAGTCTGATATGTATACGAGATGTACGAATGACCGTATTTACTGCTTTTGTTCCGGCATCTATTAGGATCTGAGTTCTACTGCTCTTGCTATGGTGTTATGCATGAACATTGCGGAATGTCAAGGTTTCATTGACTGGACCTTCCGTCAGTATTTAACTTCAAAAGGCCATCAGCAGATGGATTATGGTGAGGCTGACTTAGTAACGGTGACTGAACCTGTCTCTCCTTCGTGGCATGAGTTCATGATGTGGTAACTGAGGTATGGAAGCGGACGTTTTCGCAAACATAGTAAGGAAGCTAATAGTCAACGAATCCAATGATAACATTGTGGATGTTTGTTTTATTTTGCGAAGTACTCTACAGGAAATAAGGAGCGTATTTGTTTGATAAGCGAAAACTAATTGTATTCAAAGTAGGACAAAAACAACCACATCCTGTGAATGGCATCAGAACCCACATGACCTACGGAGGGGGTATTTTCGTACCGTACTGCAGCCATGTGGTTTTTCTTGAAAAAAAAAATTATGGGGGATACTTAAGCTCCGCCTTCAAGGGTATGACGCGAGAGCGTAGGCTACCAACCCACATGTAAAGCCCCGCTTTAATCAAACCGCATGAACGTGCCTGCGTGTCCTAGTGGTACCGTGAATGCAAGGGTCTTGGCAGGCTTACTGTGATACCATCCTCCCATGGGAAACAATAGGACCGAGCTGGCAGCTCCTGCCAAACGTAAAGTGAGGCAACGTAACGTCAGTGCTCGGCCATGTCATCAGCCAGATACTGCTGCCAGCGCCATTGGTGAGTATTCGCTCACAACGTAAACGCGGCCGCCGACGCCGGATTTCAGGTGAACGGGGTCTTTAATGCTGTCGGGTTAAAATTAACAGAAACATTCTAACAGACAGCTTTTCATGATTTCGTTAACAGTAGGCTTTTCTTTAATACTATTACCTGACAGTCACCCTATGTTTCATGTATCTGGGGTATCACTTAGGTTAAGGAATGTAGGTCGAATGACAGAACTGCCCAAAACACAACCACCAGAAGTCAGGTTAAGCTTAATGCAGAACACGACCCTCTCTTGATTATTTCAAAATACCTCTGTGTTTGCGCCAGTATATAGCTACCACCAAACACCTGACTTCAGCACTACATCTGTCCGGACAATTATCCGACCTCCGCAATTATCCGCAGTCGTGTTCAAGTTTTTCTCGTCGACTTGACGCAGCTTAAGTGTAATTACCCGGCGGTCGTTCATAAAAGCCAACACTTTTCCACTTTATTAGCATTCTATTGTTCGTATTCATATCGCCTTTCTCTGCTCTGCCACTGAGTATAATTTCACCTTTTTCCTCTGTTCTGCACATTTCAGCCCCGTACGAGTTGAGAGCAGGCAACATATCACGGCGATATGCCTTCCACTCAGTCATATCGCCTAGCAATATTCTTAGCCTGAGAACACTTGTAACGTTCACACAAACCCTTTCGTATTTTGTCATTACGCAGACTCAGCGGTCAGTATTTGGCTTATAGGCATGTGATCCCATTTTCAAGTATTTTCCTGCCTACCGCAAGCCTTTATCTCACCCAAGATTTGGCACATATCTGATATAGCCTTCTTGGTGTTTACATTTACTACTGCTATTGTACTCTGCCCACCGCGGTATTATAGACCTCCGATTTACTTAGCAGGACTATCTCTTCACCAAGCTGAATGACGCAGAGGTAACTTGCTCTAGTCACTTTACATCTAAGTGCAACAAGAAGCGTCAGCAGCTTGAATTCAGGACGCGTACAAATCAGTGGTAATCGGTGTGCCGGAATAAACTTTACAGCCAAAGTTTGTAGGTCTTTAGCGGTGCACATTTAGCTACCAGAAAACCTGCTCAGTGCTCAGTGCCTGAAATTCGATTATTTTTGGCAGTGCCAATTTTCTATTGTGCTGCTGTCAAACATTGCTGTTAAACGTTTTTGCTGTCGAACACTGTCAAACGGGTCTCGGCTCAGTATTTACAGTGAAAAATAAGGTACTATAGTGCACCTGGGGCTCAACATCCTGAAACGACACATTAAATATAAAGGATTTCGTAGCGTCGGGTGCTACGTTAATTTCGGCAGCCAAGGGCTCTTTGACATTCTCTGGACATATGAAAGCACGCCAGCTTCTTTGCATTTCGCCTTCGTTGAAACACAGCTCAGGTGTTCGGCTTTCGATCTCACGTTTTTGAGATCAGGCGTTGAAATCCAAAGAGTTTATCCGCCACAGTGGTTTTGTTATCTAACATATCGCGCACACAGTACGGAAGAGAACCGGACAAGAGTTGAGGAGCAGCCTCTGTTCGCATGCCGAGCCAACGTTTCGACAAAGAGACTTGTCTTCGTCTTTGCAAACGAAGATATGGTGGCACGGTGATGGAGTCCTACAATGATTTCGCATGCGACCCGAGCTGTGGGACTTTTGCGTTTACATAAGCCAACGATCTATTTCTCAAATCGCATGTGTCTAATCGGGGACGAAAGTCTCAAGGAAAATCGTATAGTGCTTGATACCCATGGGCGTCATGTTTTTCAGTAATAAGATTATTCCACTACAAAATATTATTGAGTGTGTTTGACATTAACCTCTACATCTGTTTTTATGATTGCATGTAGAATAATACAGCAATCGGGTTCGTTTGCGGCTCACCTATCCTAAGGACGTAAACCCCGACTGCAAATAAAAACACTCGCATGCTGAAAGCCTCGAAAGGATTTAGGTTCTTAATGGACGGCTTCGTAGAGCTCGGGCTGGATAAATACAAGACACACGGACAGTGGTTACGATGTCGGAGTGCGTAACGGTTACATCGTTGCAATGACAGACAGTTGCTTGTTCGTCAAGGTGTTAAGGGCCGGTCGTCTACAGTGAGGCCTAGTCCGTTCTATAACTGATATACAGCGGCCGCATATGGCAGTCTGCAGCTGAACTTGAATTAGCGTGCTCAGCCGGCTGCTCAGTGTCAGCTGTGACACATTTGTTCGCGTAATAAGCAAGCGAATCACTAATAAATGAAAAGAGTCCGATGCCTCAACCACACCTCAGTGATCGCAAATTGCGACTTGCGGCATAATCTCTGCCCAGCATTCTTGAACGTGAGAAGCCGCTAATCTCAATCTAGTAAGCCATGCGTTATGTGAACATAGACGCATTGAGCAATTTTATTCTGTGCTTAGCAAGATATGCACTGGTATTGAGGCAATAGAGATGCAAGGACAGAAAAGAGCGTTCTGATAAAGAAGGAGTAGCCATGAATGCCGTATAGGAAGCCAAACAGTATTAACTACGCAGGCTATTGATAATTAAAGTATTTTCACTACCAGCGAATTTAAGCACGTGCAAATAAGTTATGCAACTGTTAGCCAAGAAATTAAATACGTTTATTTACTTATAATTGGGCAACCTAACGGGAAATGCGATAGGTTTGGTTTTACAGGATTTGACATTTGAAAGTGGCTCAAGCCACGAGAGACGCTGTATAGTGGGAGGCTCCGGAAATTTCGACAATCTAGGATTCTTTAACGAGCACTGACATCGCACATTATACATTGGAACTTTGCTTTTCGCCTCTATCAAAAAGCGGCTGCCGCTACCAGGATTCGATCCCGCATCCTTTGGTTCAGCAGTTGCGCTGTAACTACTGAGCAACCACGGTGGGTGGAAAGACGATAGTGACACTACTTTACAACTGCACCTCGACGAGCTGTGACGAATTCCACCTAAATGGTTCGTTACAGAGATTCGCGTCCGAAAGCAAATCATCGACTTTGAGAAATGCGGTTGTAAATACATGTTGTATAATACTATTGATGCAATATTGACTTCATTCATATTCACTTCAATGGCACGCGGGAAATTTCTTAAGCCTAGAGCGTTGCAATAGAAAGAAGCCCCAAGCTTAGAACGAATATATCCTTCGACCACGGCTAGAGACATTCTATTCGATGCTAACACGACTTCATGTCAGAAACGTCTTATTGTGATTCAAAGTAATTTCGTACTGACCGCGCTCGTGCAACGAGGTTTAGCCGTAAATACGTCTTTGCCCTGGTCGGCATCAAAAACATCGCCTGAATGCCACCTCACATAATTTCCATAACCTTTCCTTGTTTTTGCAGCTAAGAGAAGCGTCCCTGTTGCACAGATAGCTATACCGACTGGGCTGGGGAATTAGGTTTTGATATAGATCATAGACAGTATCAATTTATCAGAGCGGACATTGCGACTGCAAACACCACCAAATTTTTGTTTCCATATAAAAGGTCGGTCACGAGAAAGGCCACTTGTTTGCAGAGTTTGCATACGCACTCGTCCTCAGACTAAGACTACCGTCAGTGAAGAATTTACGCGGAGTGTTATTTTCTGTATGCGAATTCAGCGAAAAAAAAAAATAAGGGGGGGGGTGTGTACGGGGGGGGGGGCAGGAGCTGATTCAAATACGCAAACGCGTGTTTTGTGTACAGATATGGTTTGTCTATACACAACTCTTTAGCTCAAACGTTTTCGCAGGCCAAAGCGCACCCACTGAACTACAATGTCAAGATTCGGAGCGCCTGTAATTAATATTTATATTTAGAGACCATTCCGGCTTCATTCGCATTTGCCACAGATGTATAGATGTCAGCTACCGGTGGAGAACGCTGCACACTATATTTGTTATTCTCTTCATCCACGTATTGAAAATTTCAGCGGCCACCACATAACCTGAAAAATATGAACCTATTATCGTAAGGCGAGTGAGAAGTGGCGTTCGTCTGATTAGCAAGCAGTTAGGCTCGAGGATAAGGGTCTAACCAACTTAGATTTGGATTATTATAATGCACAATAGTTATCCTGGCTATGGGAAGGAGCTTATAAATGAATTTATTTATTTGTTTGTTTATTTATACGTACTATCGGCCCGACTCACATCAAGATAGGAGCAGGTTGCTAGCTTACAGGTGTGATAAACCTAGACCAGTATGGGCAGAGCCAATGAGATGAACTCTGTAGGACTACTGTTTTAGTCGGATGCTGTTAGATGAAAAATGGAGCCTTTTAAGCAACCTTGAAAAGCATTCCTACCTGGGCGTGATTAATATAGTTATTACGAATACCTTTGCTTTATTTATGCTTCGTTTTTTCTCCGCCTAATATTTGGTGACACAAAAGGAAGAGATTTCGTTTTTGTTCAGTTCTTCAGCGCGAAAGGGTAACAAAAACCTGCATAACGATTGCCGTAGCACTTGTACAAGCTTACAGACAAACTATGTCATATGGGTGACATTGTTTCACATGCGTACGGAAGCTTAGTCGTGCAAGGATCTTGTACGCTGTTAGTTTTGAGCGATTCGAAAATTGTTTAAGACGCATATATGACACAGCCTAATCATGCGTTTCCTTTCCCGGTAATGTTACCAACAAGTTTTGTCCAGCTAATGTTCAATTATATTTGCAACGTCAAAATACCAACAGTCAGTTACCCGAGAAAATGGGCTGCCTTGCATCGTACGTACACAGTTCAGTGGCTTGCGCTTGTGAGTCACTGTCACGCAAACTGTCTTGTTCAAGTTAAAGCACATGCGATGGTTAGATGGCATCCTCGAGGCACTGCAGATGAAGTTATGTGATGTTAGGAAGATAGTGAGAGACCGGAAAGCGTGGCGTGACAGGGTCCATAGGGTCACGAAGAGTCGGACACGACTGAACGACTGAACTGAATATACAACTCAGTACAGCAATACACCATCTGTAATAAATAATACTTTTGCTGAGGTCCGTTTTCAGCCGATCTAATTTCATTAAAATTATTAAATCGTCGGCGAATAGTCTATCTCTTACTGGCGAATTCTAGATCAAGTCATGGGTGAATAAAAGAAATAAGAGGTGCTGAAGGGTTGGCAATCTGACCATTTATCTCGAATGTCAGAGTATTGCTTGCGAATGCTGAGGAAGTCTACTCAGTTGTGTTTCAATATGGCCTTTGGCTTCATTAGACGTATACTGTGGCTAACCTTCTTAAAACTCGTTCCTGTATACTAGGACCATTACATATATCGGTAACCTGCCATCAATTACAAAAAATATCGCGCGCACGTTTCACCAGTCGTAGCACCGTTGACAAGCTGTCCCGGAACCCGTTTTGGTAGTCAGTGCATAAAAACTTGTTACTAATCAAATACTTAACGTAGGCTGAGGTAGCACACAGATGTCCACGTTATGACCTTAAATTTCTCAATTTACTAATGTCTCCATTCTCAAAACATGGAGATCCTTACCAATAGAAGAATCTCAAGAAAACGTACCTGTGCCAACGATTTGTAAAATAAGTTATAGAAAGATATTCAGCTATCCATCCTGCGTGTCTGTTGAAGGGAAATTGGGCGCTTCATCCGGAACTGTGCCATTTCAAGTTTTTTTTTTTTTCAGCTGTGATGCTAAACCTTTACTGTATGTCAGTTTCGAATCCTTTAATCCCGGTAAATTACGATGCGACGAGAACGTTGACGGTTACCTTTGTCTAAAATGAAAACAAAATTAAGAAAAAAACTATTGAAAGCTTCTATATTTGTAGGTTCATCCCTAGTAAGGCCCTGGTGTATATTTTTTCTGTTTATTGACATCTTGGTTGCTGGCAGGTGTCTCCAAAATTTATAGAAATATTTACGCAGTTGTTTACTCATTGTAGTGTTTGCGGGTTCACCAACTGCTATTGTTCTCAGTGCAGTCGTATTGGTAACTTAATTTGTAAAACGTGGAAATATCCTGAGTGCTGTCAGTACCACTGCAGTATGTCACGTGTTGGTGTGCAGTAAAGAGTGGACCCAAATGCAAGGTTACATTAAGTAATACTCCGAAATGCCAGGCAGAATGGGAACTTAATGCGACTGCGAAACGACACTGTAAGTTACGAAGGCGGGATCTGGAACTCATCTGCTATAGCTGTGAACAAGTTTATACTTTCGGACTACTTGCTCGAGCCCACGTGAAAAGACGTCTCTACAGTAGCTACCCCTGCTTCATTCTCCCGCGAGCTACCCTAGTGAAAGAAACCATATGAGTCACAATAACCTCATACAGATTTGTCATACTAAACTCATACAAATCTCATTAACTCTCATATATTTCTCATACGATGAATGAGATTAGTATGAGATTATATAAGATTTGAATGAGTTTACTACGAGTTTAGTATGAAAATTCGTATAATGTTATTAACCGCAGATACGGATCATGAAAAGGAAATAATAAGAAGAAAAAGATTGGGATGGAGCGCATTTGGCAAGCACTCGCAGATTATGACTAGCAGCTTACCGGTATCGCTCAAGAGGAAAGTATACGACAGTTGCATCTTACCTGTACTCACCTATGGGGCGGAAACGTGGAGGCTAACCAAGAGAGTTCTACTTAAGTTGAGGACAACCCAGAGGGCTATGGAACTAAAAATGGTAGGGGTAACATTAAGAGATAGGAAGCGTGCAGAGTGGGTCAGAGAAATAACTCAAGTTACCGACATTCTAGTGGAAATTAAGAAAAAGAAATAGGCATGGGCAGGACATGTAGTGCGAGGAGAGGATAACCGATGGTCGCTTAGGGTAACAAACTGGATTCCAAGAGAAAGAAAGCGTAGCAGGGGGCGGCAGAAAGTTAGGTGGGCGGATGAGGTTAAGAAATTCGTGGGGGTCAAGTGGATGCAGCTAGCACAGAACCGGGCTAAGTGGATAAATATCGGAGAGGCCTTCGCCCTGCAGTGTGTATAGTCAGGCTGATGATGATGATGATGATGATGATAAGGCTATTTTGGCTCATAGAATTTTTTCACTAGGGTAGGCTGCATTTTGTTCTAATTTACTCCAATAATATAGAAATCTCTCGCAAAGACGACACTACAGTGACCTCAAGTCAAATAGCAAATCGTTAAGATTATATTGATGCACCTTGAACCTGCCCCGAGTGCGGTAGAAACGATTCCACTAAATGCGACGGGATAGGTCTCTAAGAGGCGTGCGATGCTGAGCTCTGAAGGGGCATTCACCGGAGCCCTGAGCGTGCCGGAGGGCTTAAAGTTTATGAGTAGCGAGTTACCATTGTAAAGACGCAGATTTTTACCTGCCTCTTTACAGTCCGAGCTGCACTAGGGGTCTGTGGTAGAATGACCCGAAACCAGGTTCGGCTCGGTGCTCGCAGACCGCATAACAAGAAGTGTCGGATTTATAGTCGCCTTTGGAAGGACGAGCTATAAATACAATAATATATAATGCAATATGCAATTACATTAGGCAGTGGAACATTTCACGGAGGGTTTTAAAACTTGCAACAGTTTTAGGTCAGGTGAATATGGCTTTATATTTTTGAGTAGCGCACGTTTCAGTTCATATGTTCGGACCGTTTCAGTCTTTGGGGTAATGAATAGAATATAAAGACCTTGTTGTCGTAAAATCATGGCTCAGGTGCTAGGGCGTTCGAAAGCTGAGCCCAAGGACGCGAGTTCGGCACCGGCTGCAGCTGCTGCGTTGCGATGGAAGCAAAATGCACTGTCCCAGCCTATCCGCGTGGAGTCAGTGGACGTTGAAGGACCTGTGTAGCTGAAATTAATCTGTGTAAATTTCAACAACTGCTTTCTTTAGGGCCTCTCTGCTGGTCCAAAACGTTATATCCCGTGTCATGCCGCACCAAGTACATAAACATTAGGACGTAATACAATTATATGTCGTCATAATGGCGTTAAACTGTCGGAAAGAGTAAAAAAAAACACACAAAAAAAATCAAATTGTAGGTGTCACTTGCCTAAAAGGTGACGCGAAAGCGTATGTGTTTTTCCAACGCGTTTGGGCGCGATAACAGGTCAAGGCAACGGCCCCCTGTCGGTACAATGAGCTGTATACTCCATTGCGTAAAGTTAGCGTGGGTTTTAAAAACGTCTAAAAGCACTGCTTGACATGGTTTTGCTTGGCGATTTGGCAGTGACGAACTAGCACAGAGTTCGGTTGGTTTGGATTTTGGGGAAAGGAAAGGTACCGAATCTACCTTACTTCTCGCTTACTCTTATAATTAATGGCATGCACTTGGGCGTATGAACAGGATCGTCCGCTTTTGGTGCGAATACGCGCCAAATAATAATAAGCATCAATAATAATAATAATAATAATAATAATAATAATAATAATAATAATAA
>JAJIZL010001423.1:0-31896 GCA_023969395.1 Amblyomma maculatum | reverse complement strand
GGCTCGACTCTGATATTTCAAACACTGAAGTTTTCCCGGCCGAGTACGCAGCTTATCGCAAGGACCGTAATGCATATGGCGGGGACGTCTTTGTTCTCGTGCATAGTCGAATTCAGAGTGTGCCTTTGGACGGTGATGATGACCGTTCAGAATCTGTTTGGAGCAAATTAATCCTTTCGGCCGGAAAGCTCGTTTTACAGGCCGCCTACTACCACTAGTAAAGAACCTTTACTTTGCCTCTCCCGCTCGCTGTCCACTCTAGCTTCTGAACTCATTTAGCTAGGGGGCGACTTTAGCTTAACAGATATCACATGAAAGAACCATTATCCTGAAGGGAGTCGTTCTGCACATCATTGCGCACTGTATGGAATTGTAATTACGGGCTGCATCAATTTGCGGACTTTCCTACGCGTGTTCGATCCACCGGTGGCAACACCTTAGATTTGCTCTTTTCTAGTCAAAATGATCTTGTAAAAAACGTAGTAGGAACACCTGGAATCAGTGACCATGAAGTGGTAGCGGCAACAGTCGTATGCAAACGAGTAGAAGTGCCGAAGCAATGTCATAGAAAAGTTTGTATGTATGAAAAAGGTAACTATGATGCTATAATTAGGGAACTTGATTCATTTATTACGGTTTTCTTAGATAGCTTCATTTCCTGTGGTATAAAATAACTGTGGACAAACTTTAAAAATAGGCTGTTGTCTCTCATTGATCAGTTTTTCCCGGAAGGCTGATGTCACCTGATAAACGAGCGGATAAACCATGAATCAATAAAAAATTACGTGCATCAAATAGAAAGAAAGCTCAGGCTTATAAAAGGTTTTGTAAAACAAAAGCCAATCTGTGTACGCAGGACTGAAAATCCTGACTGTTAACCTTAGGAGCGAATTAAAGGCAGCAAAGCGCTTGTACCTATACTCGTTGGCAGACAGACGAACCCAGAAGAAGTGTGGTGCTTTATTAAATGCAACAAAAAGGACGTTGTTGGTATTCCTGCCATTAAGGATGTTGACAATTTACTGAAAAACGGCATAGCACGAGCAGAGTGTTTCAATGTATATTTTCATTCCATCTTCTCGGCTTGGTGCTCAGACGCAGTTATGGAACAGCAGGAACCGCTGAATGCAATACCAGATATGGTTATAACCGAACAAGGTGTCAAATCATTGCTACATAACCTAAACGCGCATTCTGCACCAGGTCCTGACGGCATTCCTTACTATATTCTAAAGCGCGCAGCACATATTAGTCCATTTTTGGTTACTTTATTCCACAAGTCACTACAGACCGCAAAACTACCTACCTGAAGATTAGAATATAGCCAAAATTATACCAGTTCACAAAAAAAGGCGATCGCAGCCAGGTCTCCCATTACCGTCTCATATCTTTGACATCTGTTTGCTGCAAAACCCTAGAGCACATAATCTATTCTGGACTTGCAAAACACCTTCAAGATAACAGTTTTTTTTTTTTTTTTTTTTTTTTTTTTTTTTTTTTTTGCACATCAGCGCAGCACGGGTTTCGGTCAGCAGCACGTCGGGGAGACCTGGCGGTGGCCCTGTGAAGTTTGCACCATTTCTCCGTTCTCTTTGCGTAATCAGTTCAGTTCAGTCGTTCAGTCGTGTCCGACTCTTCGTGACCCTATTGACCATGTCACGCCACGCTTTCCGGTCTCTCACTATCTTCCTAACATCACATAACTTCATCTGCAGTGCCTCGAGGATGCCATCTAACCATCGCGTTCGCTGCCTACCCCTTCTCCGGCGACCCTCAACCTTTCCCAACATCAAATCTTTCTCCAGCGACTCCTCTCTTCTCATCAGATGACCAAAGTAGCTGAGCTTTAACTTTAGAATTTGACCCTCCAATGAGCAGTCAGGGTTTATGGTCGACAATATTGACTGATTTGATCTTCTGGCAGTCCAAGGAGCTCTCAAGAGTCTTTGCCAGCACCACAATTCAAACGCGTCAATTCTTCGGCGGTCAGCCTTTTTCACAGTCCAACTCTCGCATCCATACATCACAACTGGAAAGACCATAGCACGAGTTATACGGATCTTGGTTGGCAGACTAATGTCTCTGCTCTTTACTAGGCGGTCAAGGCTAACCATTGCTCTCTTTCCCAGAAGCAGGCGTCTCCTAATTTCATGGCTGCAGTCTCCTTCCAAGGTAATCTTGGAGCCCAAGAAGAGAAAATCTGTCACAGCTTCCACTTCTTGTCCCTTGATGCTCCAGGACTTGATAGGGCAAGACACCATGATCTTTGTCTTTACGTAATAGTGATGCCTTATCGTGGTTTAGGGTGTAGGGAAAGCGAAAATGTTTCAATACATGTTGCTTTTCTGCGAAAGTAAATATCCTCTTCTCTGCAAATTGTACCCTGACAATATTATTAACTTTTTGCACAGGATAGATAAAAATCCCCAGCAGCAGATGCGCTCGCAAACTGGCCGTCCAGGTACAAATATTCTTTCCCAAAAGCCACCGCCAGAACCCGGAGGCATTATGCCGCGAGCGTGGATCTCGTTGCTTTTCCAGCCATATTCGTGCTAGTCAATTATCTGAATAAGACAAAAGCGCCGACAGGATGGCCGAGCGGCTCCTGGCCGCCTCTCGGTTTCACTCGACGTCCTCCCCCAATTGAAGATGCGAGGAGGAGACAGAGGAAGGGATTCATTGAGAGAGGGTCCCCCTCCCCAGGTGCCTACGGTCTCAATAGCTACATACTACTCGAGGGAAATCAGCGCGTCGGCAACGGGAGGCGCAAACGAATAATTGAAAAGTATCAGAAAATTAAATAACCAAGAATGTCCGACTCAACGCCAGAAAAAGAGGAAGGATATAACAGAGAGGCGGGCGCTCGTTTTGTCGACAGCAGAGCCGAACGCTCAGAACTCGTCAGGAATGAAGGTACTATTAGCGGAATGGAGCTGAGTTGAACGGGACTCTTACCGATGCGCTTCCTCACGCTGGCTTCAGATAGCTGTCGAGGTCCTAATGCCGTTTTGCGAGCCGCCATGCTTAACTAGCGCTCATTCGTAGGGAATTGCAAAATGAATTAGTGGTTGAACCATGTAACTGAAATAGCTCTTCGTAACAGAGTAATTATTACTTATCAGTATTAGACCCTACCACTGCAATGGAGATCTCCGATTTCTATTACGCTGGCAAGCTAAAAAAAAAAAAAATAACGTTATTTTGTGTGCACTGGCAAAAATGCCGGCCGCCGATAATCATCATTTCTGCTAAGTGCCTCCTCAGGTCTCATCCTCCCAATGGACGAGAAGCAAAGGTAAAGTGTATGATCAGTTGAGATAATATTTGATGTGTCTGAAGTCAAGGTCTAGAGGTCTAGAGTTCGAGGAATAGCAGGAAAGACACAGTATAAATATAGTAGGCATACCTTGAAAATTTAGGCACTTCATTAAAAAAATGACACGGGTAACGTTGCTGAACCGATTGTGGAGCGAAAGCTTTGGCTGCGGGCGACCGAATGTTGAATCGAACATAATTAGCGTTCCGTCGAACGCATCAAATTACACCGGCGTATTAGGTAGTGGTGGTAAAGGGGTTTATTGCATCTAAATATGGGGGACACTTGAGCTCCACCTGTAAGGGTACGACGCGACAGCGTAGGCTACCAGCCCCCATATAAAGCCCCGCTTTAACCAAGCCATATGAACGTGCCTTAGTGGTCTATAGGGGTAACGTGAATGCCAGGATCCTGGCAGGCTGATTCTGACATAACCGTCCCATGTGAAACGATAGACCTAAGTTGGCGGCTCCTGCGACGGTACCACGGTGCCACGCCGACGGCTTGAAAGCCTACAGTAGAGTAGATTTTGCTACAAAAGCCGAATATAATGCGGGTTCTGTCTTGTACAGGTCACACCAAGTGAAGACGTAACCATGAAGGCCTGCTTAGAGCAAGAGACGGACTTCTGCTCCGGTTCAGTGCATAACACCCAGGCTGGCTTGACGGCATTATAGCACACGTGCTAGGGGAGAGCGGAAGGTAATGGCGCCATATCGCGACGCGTCTGTTTCCCGCGATGGGGGAAGAGGCAGCTCCTTCGCAGAGACCAGGCGAGAGGAGAGCGCGGGCAATGGAGGGGGTCGAGGAAGAGCTGGAAACGTGTTTGTTCAAAGCGTCCGAGTTAATTAACTGCATCTTGTTTGTGCGCGCCTCCGCTGCTGCGACGTGCGCGCACGAGCAAACCCCGCAGAAACTATGCGATCGAGCGGTGCGTACCGCCCTGCCTGTGCCTCCGCGCGCGTTCCGTTTCGTCACGAACGACGCGCTCAGGGATAGCTCGCGTGGCTTTTGCCGTTCCCGTAGCTGCTCCACTGCGGTTCCTGCAATGGATAGAGTAGCGCAGAGCGGTTGCCCCGTTGTAAACTGCATTTTGCATGCGTAGCAGTAAGGACTTGCCGCTGATTTGATGGAGGCAGACGCGCATGGCTTTCTAATCAACGCTACTAGATGACACCTCGCATGCAAGATTTGGCGTATTAGTCCAGTCTAAAATGAGGAAATGTGCACTAAGCGGCTGAAACAGTCGTTCAAGAACATCACACCACAATGCCCACCACGAGATAATGAAGTGACGATAGTGATACCCCTTAAAGTCGCGCACATTCGATTTAACTCATTAGTTTTGCACTGATCCCTATTTTAATCGGCGAAATTAAAGAAAATTTGCAAGAAAAATTGAGAATTTTACCAATAATTGGGTAGTTGACAAGAGAAAATTATGGGAACACCTAAGCTCCGCCTATAAGATTGTGACGCGATAGCGTAGGCTACCAGCCCACATATAAAGCCCCGCTTTAACCAAGCAGCACTAACGTGCCTGTGGTACAGAATCCGCCTAGCATTCGGAAGGTGTCAAGTTCGATCTCTGGTGCCGCTGGATACCCACCAGTTTTCCAATGAGCACATGATCTGCCCCGGCTTGTTGCTCGGCTTCTCAGGAGTGAAATTCTTGAAAAAAGGGGTCATCGAACAAAATTCGCGTTGATGGGTAAGTGATTCGTTGCGCCATCATACAATTCTAAGTCCGCATCATGCGGCAGAACTTCATATGTGACGCCGACAGCGGATGTTTGGCGAACATGCTTTTAACGCTATCGCGTTATTACGGAACCTCAGTTGAAGAATGTCCGGAAAGAACAACTTTGATTCCCGAATCACTTAATTTTGTTTGAATGTACCGGACTACAAAATCATATTTATGCCCGTAATGGGTGGTGTTCTCGAGCTACCCCTACGCGCAGCGCGTTGTCATTAACAGTGCTAAGGTAATGTACGCCATAAGGGCAAATAAATGAAAGGATTGGTTGTAGCGGTGGCCTATAATGGCTCTAATGTCACCCACCTACACTGTATAAGCAGGGTTCTTCTAGGAAGCTGCCTGGTCAATATGAGTTTTTGAGTGCGTACAAGCTTTTTACCCTGCTTGGCGGTCGGCTTCCCCAGAAACTAAATGAAATATGAAATGAGCTTGGCCAAAACTTCGGCAGGTGAATCAAGTACTGTCATGGTGCTCCCAGGACACACTTCCTTTCTGGCTTTGAAATATACTCTTTATGGTATCATCGTCACAGCTATAAGTAATAGCCACAGCTTATGAGTAAAAGGCTACGGTCAGAATCATGTGGTATAAGTATCGTTTAAAATGATTTAGGAGGAACTTTCAGTGAATGAACTGCCAACAAAGGAATTGAAATGCGGCTTCGCTAATGCTTAATTAAACCCGCACTAGGAAAAACACGAACATAGTTTAGGCGCCTTCTTAAAAGATCGAGCTCTAAGATTCTTCACAATCAATGAACCTCTCGGCATACATTGCTCAAAAGCATAGGTATAGCGAGACAAGCTTATGACGTAACATGTGTTCGTTAAGAACTCTAGTACGGAATGAAAATCGCAAATGAGGGACACATGTACACACGCCTTGACAGGTTGTGTAAACGGGCTGATTTTAAGCTCGTGAACCATAACGATCTTCGCATTGCCGATCATGGGGGTGAAGTGGCGGCGGGTTTGTACCGAGCACAATTTCGTGGGCTCGAATTATGACCATGGCGGCCGAGTTGCGGTAGAGGAAAAATAAAAATAAAGTGTACTGTGCTACGGGAGCGACAGTTCCAGAATCCATTAAGTAGCAGAAATCAATTCGTATATTCATCCACTAAGGCCCCCGTTTCCGTCTGGCTTTTGTAGCTCCCTTGGTTATCCAACCGTGCGGTGTTGTACAGCAAGTCAACCGAAAGTGTGACAATTACGGCACCGTCCCTCAATCCGTAAAAATGTTCACATGCTTATACTTCTTGCTTTTAGCGCGTTTTTGGCCTGGCATGGAGCTCATACTCCAATTGTTGCGTCACTTATTTTTAACGCAACTGTTCCTTGGAAATTCCTCTTTTGCCACCGCAATCGACGCGTCACCGCATGCTGTGACGGAGACAAGAGGAGTATTAGAGGACAAAATAAGAAATAAAGCTAAAACTCCAATTGTACAAGAAACGTCGAGGTTGAAATAATAATAACGAAATGCCGAGCTAATAGGGCACTCCTGCGTGATAGCGCGAAGCGGTAAGGAAACATTAGCGGAAGGAGCGGCGCTCTCATAACGGCGTCCAGCGCGCCTATATACCCCTTTCGCGCCGCGATGCAAGCCTCTCAGGGCGTCTTAATCGCTTCCGGGGAGACAACGTCAAGAGGAAGTTGGGCAGCCGCGGGCGGCCGTCGCATCATTAGGAATTAATAACGCGTCTCCGAGGGCGCCGGGCTGTCAGAGGGGTATTAGCATCGATGGAGGAATGGCGCGCAACTGCTTATTAGCGCACTTGCGCCCCGATAACAGCCAGCCGTTGTCGGAGGAACACTCCGAACCTAATGCGAGCATGACAAAATTTCCGCAGTGATAACCTATATATGACATTATGTCGTACGTGATACAGCTCTCTCACTCACTCCATTTACTCTCTGAGCAGACTGTTGTTTTAATTTTATATTTCGTAAGTTTCCGTCCTGTTCTGTCTTCTAAGGACTTCTTTCTATGGTAGATCTGCCGGCCTGATTTTTAAGTGAAACTACGCGTGCTACAGGAGTCGAAGCATCTTCCCAAAATTATATGACAACTATTATAAGCGCTCTAGGTACTTTGATGCGTGTTATACCTTATGATTAGGAGTGATAAATGAGCTTCATTGCTGCTACGTTTGCAGCATTAACTATGCGCGAGACCTCTTCCGTGTTATAGGGTCGAATAATTTAGTCTTGAACGCTCGATTCCATTTCCTTGACATTCGTTTAATATCGCCCAGTTTGGATTTCTTTTTTTAACAGCAGTGCTCAAAGCTCAAACGAATGTAGCATACAGGATCGCAGGGTTATGTAGTGTTGTAGTGGGCACTGGCGAAAATTTGATTCGCCCGGGCAGGACTCTGCAGAATTCCACTTTGAGGATGGATCTTAGGTGGTCACAAAACCTGTGTCTCATGCTCAGACTTTCAACCACGACACCATATAGCCACGAACCGAAAGCGACGGTACCTCAGCCACCCGCACACAACGTCGCCTATGGAAATCATATCCACATAATATCTTTTTGATTTTCGTCGTTATCGATCAGGTGCACTAGCTATTCGCTCTAGTCTGCTTGCTACTAGGGAAATATTTGCTTCATCATTTGCGAACATTAGGCTTTCTACCCGGGTGTAAACGGCTCTCTACTGTTTATGCTACCCGGGTGTAAACGATCGGAGTGAACACATTCTGCAACGTGCCTCCCCTGCCCTCTCCCTTAGCCATTTCCGAAAGGAGAGCTGCGCTTGCGATTTTGAAATGCATTGTTTCACCACGAAGTCCGCCAAATGGAGACACGACTCCACCACCGCAGGTGCCAGTGCGGGCTATGCACCTCCTCTCCTTCGCTTCAATTTTCGCGCGCGGATGCAATCGTGAGCCGCACGTACAGTGGCACGCGTGTGTCGCACAACTTTCTAACGAGCTCCGGAACCGGAGCATTAAGCGAGAGAAGTGAGCCAACGATCTTTTGATAAGCGCCTGTTAGCCATTAGCGACACCAATTAGGGGGCAAATAAGGGCTCGTTGCGGGGGCTGTCAATCTCCATACGCGATGGCCTTCAAAGCTTTTTCTTCTACTTTGTTTCTTCGTGCATCTCAACAGGTATCGTTGCCATGGCTCTCCTGTGCTAGCCGCATGCAACGAAGTGTTCGGCCGTCTGTCTGTCTGCCTGCCCTACAGAGTAACCGCAAATCCATTTTGAGATCAGAACTTCGATACATAAAACCCGAAGTTCAACGTTCGCCTTTCAAGTTCACTGTCCTTAAGTGGCTGGTGAAGTTAAGAAGAAACAACCCATGCTTCCTTGTACTGTAAGAAGAGCGGGTGGGGAGAGAACATTGGAGACAATTTAAAAATTGTCATTGTGGTCGATTCAACATTGACTTGCATTGATGGAAAGCGAAAGCAAGTTCTCTGGAGCTTCAACTTCTTTAGCGAACGGAAGCGATCAAAACCCGTCTGGTGTGGTCGAGATGAAAGTGTATTGATTACTGAAGCGAAGATAGAGGACACGAGGTATCCAAGCTCTACGTGGCGAGATACTGAAGGCCGTGGCCGACGTGATCAATGCAAATGCCAAACAGATCTGGGGCCGCACTCTGTGAGCAGCCATATCCCCAATTCTCCATATACATATCGCCACGGGACAGAAGGGACGAGGCAATGTTCTCATACAATTTCCTGGGATGAGGTACCGCTCAACATCAGCATTCGAGCTCAACAGCAGCATTTGGGATGTGAGTAGTTGAATGCACTACCAATCTTAACGGTAGTAAAGTAAAACTACGAATTTTATATGTAGCGCCATATAACGACACCATTCTGCACCTAGATCTGCCCGTAACATTTGTGCAAACTGCTGGCTTCATATTGAAGGTAAATTAATTTGCAGTAGTTTAACCCTGTTAAACCCAGACGAAGTGAAAGATTCGTTAGGCTTGGTTGATTTTTTTAATCATCATAGCCATCATCATCATCATAATCATCATCACTATTTCTACTGACATCGTTACCAACTGAATGTGTCGCCATTGCCATGGCTACTACTATCGTTAACATTGTGACAAACCGCATCGTCATTGTCGTCGCTACTATCATCCTTACGCTAGATAAAGACAATTAAAATAGAACTGAGAGTTGAGCTAGTTGGTGCATCACTGTTTAAAAAATACACAGCTCAACAAACATAGGAAAAGCGAGTAGACGGGAACAGCGCCGACTATCAACTGCATCGTGCAAAATCATGCAGTTGATAGTTAGCGCTGTTCTAGTCTACTCGCTTGTCCTATGTTTGTTGCGCTGTGTATTTAAAAAAAAAAAAAGGAGAATTAAGATATGTTTCTGACGAGGCCTGCATGGAGCTAAATACGTTGGTGAGGCATGAACATCTAGGCCACCCAATTGCCTTGGAATTCTTTTGACCGCCTATAAGCATGGTGTTCAGTGTGGGAACGATCGTGCGCCAACTCTTCAGCGCTATACGCTCAGACTTTTGTCCCCCATGGTGTCTATCTTTTGGCAGGGCGACTGCCCTTTCTGTTTTTAGCCATTGACATTATGACGTTCTCCAACTAATTCACTGCGGAAGACTTTACATCCAGCGTTTCCATAGAGTGTTTGCTACTTTGATGTAGGATTCATCTTATGAATCTGTGAGGCGTGACAACTTTTTCTATTCGGTAAGACCAGGTGGCAATCGTCTAGTTCATCTGTATGTGTGTCAATTAGTTTTTGCGTTTCATGTTTTCCCATGGCTTTCCCACCCGATATCACGTGCATTTTTGCAAGCACATTTAGTTTTTTTTTTTTTTTTTTTTTTTTTTTTTTTTTTCAAATCTCATTGTGCCTCCTGGCATTTCTGATCGTCCGTGTTTATGGGCTGCAATTGAAGAAGCGTATTTGGCTGTTCGATTCCTACTAGTTCGTTTCCCCCCTGATTTCCTATCTGCAGTGTCGATGAGACAATTCTGCAAGTATTTAATTTCCATGTTCTTCCCTTAACCCATGTACCTTTCTTTGCATTTTTGTTTATCGGGGCAAGATGTACTTCAAGGAGAGCGAAAAATGCCTCTCTCGCCATGTACGAAGTTCTTTTTTATTATTATTATCTACATACTAAGACTCTGCCCCTAAATGATGTTAGAAAAAGAGAGAAGTTTTGTGGTTATGGTGAATTACCGCTTTTATGATTCTCCAGAAACTACCGAGCATTGTTTCATTGATTGCAAGTATGCAGTACTGTTCTAGGATGTTATGAAAAGAACCTTGACAAACAAAAAGAAAAAAGGCAGCATTTGACACCGCACTCTGTCCGATAACTTAATTTACGACCATTTGTTGATTAGCCTTAAGACTTGCTCTTTCTAATTGGATTACACAGCCCATGGAAAACCCGCATGATGGACCGACATTTTGAATCTGTTGTTTCCGCAAAAAATTTCTGTACGATGATTGCTCATTTAAAGGAATTGTATGCAAAAACTGAGTTCGAGCCGCAGTGGCATTCGCTCTTAGTGATGTGCTCTGCATTGTCTCTTGTTTAGAGCTTTATTGACTAAGTATTGTGCATCGTGTTGATCTAATGCTGTTTTTCCTAGTAATCTGCATTTAATTCATGTACACTGAATATTGTTTCGATGTAATAAATATCATGTTGAAAAAAAAAAAAAAACCGACATGGAGTGGTAGAATTTGCGCTCGGCTGTATATCAGAGGGATAGTGGTTTAAATGCCGGTGGAGATATATTTTTTTCTTTAAGTCTCAGTATGATCTTTGCTTATAGCCGCACTTTCAGTCAAAGGTAAAAGACGGTGCAACACCATATGGGTGGTGCATGGTCTTTGGTTATAGCCACACTTTGTCCTCTGGCTCATTGAAGATCAAACGTCGGCCGTCGCCGACCTTGTCCCGGGGTGGGTAGTAAAGCTTTCGTTTCAATGCGAAAAGAAGATTATTACAGCACAAAATCTCTTCTCTGTGGTACTTTTGTGAAACGACTGATTACACGTGAAGCTGTTACAGCAATCTCTTGACCTGTGCTATGCCGGGCAGGTCGGCTGGCTTCCCAAGTTCTCATGCACGTCTAAAAGCAGCGGCTACGTGGGCGACCAACAGTGACCAATGTCAGAGGACCAAATAGCTCCGTAATCCTCATGAATACGATCTTATAAAATGCGGTCCCTGGCTGGTTAAGTATGAAACAGGTGCAGATCTTACCTTTCTTAGTGACCCTTTCGTCTTAGTGACAAGTCTTATAGATCCTTCCGTTACGGAAGAAACAGCATACTCCGCACGAAGAGTGAAAACGCACACGACAAGGAGCTTTGCACAACACTGTAAAACCACTGCGTCAGATTACAGGTGATCCCGTCGCCGGCGCTGAACACTAATTCGTAACAATTTTTAATTCCGTTTCAAAACGATACCGATGTTGGATTTGTCAGGTGGCGTGGACACTCAGATAAACGTGTAAAATATAAGGTTCGTATTCGTTCAACCGAGAATTAATAATTTCCTCCCGCAAGAGCCATTAGAATTCATATGTGTACGCCTGGTTACATAACGGCACAACTTAACGGCGAAACACAGCACACACAGCACAACATTGTTACGCTGTCTCTACATTTTTTTTTAATTCTTTATTGCCTTATCTGATTCTTGTATATCCTTAGGGCTGCAGAAAGCAGAGAACGATAATCTATTTCCGCTCTTCTGTGATTCTAAGTGCGCAGATGAAACCATTGAACTTGATAGTGTGCCGTACAGATGAGGGTGCATTCGGAATACATCAGTGTACATTGGAGCACGCAGCATTCATTGCTTGCGGGTACATCGGCGGTGGCTCGGAATAAAGAGAAGGATGAATCGAAGAGTGAAGCCCGCTGAAAGGTCGACTGATGGGATCGTGGACAGCACGTCACAAACATTGACAAACGCGAGTCAGCTGACAAGCAATGACAGCCAAATAAAGAACTCCGAAAGGGAACTTAAGCTGAAAAGAAAGAAAAAGCTGAGGACAACTGAAATGGAGGTCCCATGCAATTCTCTCCCCTCTGCTCATTCATTGCCGCCCTTAAAGAAAATAGAAGTAGTAAGAGGAAAAATAAGCGCACCGACACTGATTTTAATTTAGATAGGAAACGATGGCCCCTTGCTGCCATAGCTAGTGTGAACGTAAGTAGAGTGGGTACGTTTTTCTATTTGTTGTATTTTTTTCTCCGGCTTGTGGCACGCGTCCTGAGCGAAATTTCAAGCGTTGACCGAAACTGTGGTCTCCAGTACGAGATCCGCAATACTTGTTTCGTACTTGGTTTTCAATGAAAAACCAAAAACTAAGCCACCCTAGCTTTTTAGTTGTTTTGATCTTAAGTCTACGCAGAGAGAGAGAAAAAAAAATAACAACAGTAAGTACAGCGGCTCGATTCTTTTTTTTTCCAGCAGCTTAATAACGGCTTCTTTTTAAACAGCTAGGGAGGATGTGGGTGTGTCGGCGCGTCGCTCCCCGTCAAAAGCTCTAGGGATAACAGTGAGCTTTTAAATGTGTAAAGAATTTCACTTCCTTTACTTTGTCTTATTGATGTTTCTTGGGCGACATATCCTTGTCTATTTCCTGAGGTGCCTTTTTGATGATAAGGAGCATTTTGAAAGAATTACATAATACAAGTCTCTCAAATGTTGCCGATGTATTGTGCAAAATGCTGTTCATCGTTACGCTTTTCCGCTTCATGGCTAGCAAAAAAATTTCAAAGGCTGTTCTAATGCACTAGAAAGAGAGAGAGAAAAAAAAATCATTCGAACTACAGATTTACTATCAGGAGCATGTGCTGTGTTTCTCCGTACGTTGCTCGTAAAATATACTTCGTAACTATCTTCAGTTCGACCATCCTGATAAAAAAAAAAAAAAAAAAAAGCTACGCATTCTCAAGCGTTAAGCTACTGGTGTTGAAATTTGAATTTTAACGGGACACGGAGGTGAACTCCTTCGAAGTATTGTACTCGGTACAAACTGATTCGCTGGCCGCCCCTGAGCCGTGACCTTTTATCAGGCAGCAAAAACGGATTTATTAAAAACAATTAAATTTACGATTGTTTCCACCCCTTGATTCAAAGTCGTGACGTCTACACCAAGAAGATAATGTAAGCCCAGCACGATCACGTGATCTGAGCGCAAAATTTGGTATCGGCGCACTCATTTTACTCCCGAAATCGGCCTGTCATAGCGACGCTTGTATTTTCTTGTATACGACCTTATAAGCGCTCCGTTTCCGCTTAAAGGGTGGTCTCTTTCCCATTTTATTACCACTTCCTCTCGGCAAAGGCCAACTTCAATTTGTTCTTACTTTCCTGAAGAGACACGTGGGTGTGGAGAGGTGCCGTAGTAGAGGGTTTCGCATTAACCAAGGCCGCATGGGTGTTGTTAATGGGGGGCCTGTCGCAATGACTCAGTTGTTAGAGCGCTGGACTGCTGAGCCCGAGGACGCGTGTGCGATCCCCGACTCGACGGCCGCATCTCACTGGAGGCAAAAGGCTAGACGCCCGTGTATTGTGCGATGTCATTAGATGTTAAGCAACCTCAGGGAGTCGAAATTATTAGGGAGCACATTACTAATGCGTCTCTCATAGCCCGTGGCACTTTGGGTGCTGGTAAAACTTTGTTATCCAACAGATAAAGGATAGGCGTCAGTCTATACGCCTAGACGACGGCCTGAAGTATTCGGATTCCGGGAGGCGTGTTTGGCAAGTCGGATTAGACCTAGCATGTGTTTCAGGATGTGAGCTCAATAGTATACGGTCTCATTTGGGGCGTTAAATATCATACAGACATGTGTGTCTATAAAGAGGACGTGGGCGCCACCTTATTGGACTCGGGGCGAGGCTTGCAATTTAGTATAAAGCCCCACCCCCCCCCCCCCCCCCCTCTCTCCTTTCTCACAGTTCAAAGATTTGTTGCACCGAGGTCGTTAAAAGGTCTCTCCACACCATATAATGATCTGTAGCTTGCGCTGACATAGCACAACACATTGGCATTTTTATATTTCCCCACTATCGAAAAACTGCTGCTTGAGTCGGGTTCGAACCCGCGACCTTGGGGCGGCAGCCGTACACCACGTCGCCACTAAGGCGTACCTCGAACTCTAAGGAAAGAGATAGATGTGCATATCGATCTTAATCGTTTGTCGAATAAGGAACATTAATAAAAGCGCCAAGAAAGTTTAGATATCCATCCCCCTCTAAAGAACCTCTTCTGCAAACTAAGCAATTAGCTTATTTTTATTTCTAAAGGCGCCCATTTATAAAGAGCGCCTGTAGTAGCTGGAAGAGCTTCGATAATAGTTGGGCAGACTGAGTCGTAATACGCATGCGAAAAGCAGGCGGAGCCAGACGCGTAGACGTTTGCGCAATGGATACAAATCTAGAGGAAACTCCGTGATGTTGGAGAGGCAGATTCGCAGTACAAAGAGTTGCCCAATTAGAAACATCCGCGAGAAAAATGGTTCGAGGTGGCAAGACGAAAGAAATGTGGCCATTGACACGCGCTATGCATAAAAAAGCACGTGATACCATATAACAGCATCAAACGGCGCGAATACACAAAGGAGACTCACCCGCGTTTGGATAGGAAGAAAACGAAAGAAAAGCAAGAAGCAAATGGAAAGGAGGGTTGAGGGCGGAGCGGTGAAGCGCGAGCGATGTGCGCACCGCTTTTGTGCGCGGACGTCGCGTGGCGGTGCACTCTTTCTTGGTGGATATAAAGTTAATCGCACATCTCTTTGTTCGACCTGTCAGAGTCAGAGCTCGCGGCGGCGCCGCCGCCGCGCCCTTGTCCGCCAACGTGCAGTTGCCGTTCCTAATTCGGCGCGCTTTCTTTATTCCTCCTCCCATTGTCTCTTAATTAAGCGTGGCTTTCCAAGTTTCGCGAGCGCTGAAGCCTTATTCTTTTGCAGCAGCCGAATATTAGTGAGACCCAGCATATACTGTGCTTGTAATAAAAGGAAAAAGAGAAAAAAAAATATCGCGCAGTTTATGCCCCGTTTGCTGATGTTCTTGTTTTTCGTAAGTAGTTCCTGATGACTAAGCCATAAAGAGTTGTTTCTCTTAACTGCCTACAGTCTAAGAGTTTCTTACCGTGGTCCGCTAGCAGGGCGGTAATTTAGCGCTTCGTGGCATGCGATGCGTTTGTGACCGTGATGGACGACATGCACTCACTTTTGAGACGTGTTGCGCGCTGTGAAGTGGCGCAAGCTTCTAATACACGCAGGCAAGCCAACTTAATTGGTCCATATGTAATACAGTATAAAGCTTCTGTTTCTCCGAAATGCACCACCACGACCGCTAACGTCTCTTTATATGCTAGCGTTCTCGTTTTTATATTTATTTTCATATAAACATAACTAAATAAAGGCCAAGCATTGCTTGAAATTACCTTTTCGGTATTCGATTTGTTGTAGTAAAATAGTAAAAGGGGCTTCAGGTCGATACTACAAAGACTGTAGGTCTTGTTCTCATCAGCGTGACTACATGCAGGCCAAGACAGAGCAGTAAAATAATGCTCTATAGTTGTCCCTGCATGGCGATAAATGCAAACACTACACGGGAGAAAATGCCCTAATCTCATTTCGCAACTTGCTCTGGCAACCGCCAAGAGCTAAGTTTGCTGTCCTTGTCTTTGAACCCACTCTCTTAGCATACCGTATCGGTTGCGTGCTACAGATATATCCATAAGATATTAATAACCTTAGCTCGTTCTTTAATTCTTGAAAAAAAAAAAAAGAATAACATTTCCTGGGTATTGGCTAGCAGTTACTGAAACGTCAGAATTGCAGAAACACCTCCCCGAAAATGTTTGGTCAGCGCAAGTTTTCAACCGGTATTTTGTGACTGCATTTTTTTTCTGTCTCGTACACCGTGAGGTTACACAATAACAATGCCTACCAGCAGATTCTCCATCGGCAAATTTGTCGTTTTTTTTTTTATGCTTGCTTTCAAAACGCGTTCCAATCATTTTCTGCAGCGCTCTTATCGACTCGAGGTGAGAAAAAGCAAGAAATTTCTAAACAGGATTTTGCAACTCGTCTAAAATTATACCCCTCCCTTGAATATGTTATAACGATGTGACACAGTATTTCATAGTTGTCTAGCAATTATTGCCAAAGACGAACCCAATTACTTTACCAGTCGGTGCGGATGCAAGACCTTAATAGCTCCATTTTTTTTTTTTTTTTGTGCTCGAAAAGGGCAGACAGTTGCCGTCAATATGTTCATAACGGTATATCCCAATATTCCGTAGTATCATCCAGTTGAAAGTGATGTCCAAGAAAGAAGAATTTGTTTAACCTTATCGCACCTCGAAACTGCAATATAACAGTTAAATTCTAACTCTGCCACATAACCTTCGCTTCAGCTTCATCGTCAAAAGGAGCAGAAACCAACCACTGGCGGCTTGTATCATTCAAAACGAAAAGATGAACTTTCCATACACGCAAGCACAAAAATGTCACCTTCCCAGTCCGTGCGTACAAGCCTCATAAGTTTCCACATTGCATTCCCCTTTTGTCATTTTAAAATGTTACACCACGTATTCACGGAACCATACGGCGTATAGCAAGGAGACGCGGCGTTTCCACAGACCGCTTCACCGGCTACGCGAGTCTGAATTCATTCAAGCTCGAAAACGCTATGAATGGCTCAACGCGACGTGGCCGCGTTTTTGCGACGCGTTGTAGTCACCCCCTGCGCTGCCAGCGCCGACGCTGTGGTGGATATATCTCCCCTTTACGCTCAGCCGAGCACCACCAGCGGGCTGCTGCTTCTGCTGCTACTGCTTGCTTGTATGTTTTCGCTCAACTCCGGCCGCGACCGGCTGGCTCATGGCTGGGTCTCCACATTTCTCTGTTCGAATGGACCAGAACGAGCCGGTGAAAAGACGTGAAGGTGGTAGAGGACACAAAGAATGGAGAAAGAAAAAGATGAGCAGAAGAGACTATGCCAAGTGTACAAACGAGCAGATTATGAAAGCATGCTGTCGCGTATTCAAACTCCAGCGTGCGTCGCGGTCTGACACGAATATAGACTCGGTTCGCTTCCTCTCGCCGAAAGAACGCCCTGTCGACTCCATTTAACGTTCTTGTTCCTTGGTTCCTTTCTCCTGAAATGCAAAGTAGAGCTGTCAACGTATTGTCACGAAAGACGTTTTCCGTTAGCGAAGAAGGAAAAATGTCGGCAGGATAAGCAGGAAGCATTAGCACTACATTTCACTGTATCTACGTTCCATGTGCTAATTTCGGAGCAGATTTTTTTTTTAATTTTTACTGTGCCGTATGATAACATAAGGAATACTGAAATTACATCCTTACGCTGTAGACTCGTTACGATTTAGCTAGAGAAACTATTTCATGGTAGCACTGCCCAGCACCGTCGATGTTCTATGCTTCCAAATGCGACCAACTATACGTATGTTAGCCATGGATAATCTATACTCTTTGAAATTCAAGTGAGCCGTGCATTTATGGCAATAATATATAAGGTGATTAATTGAAACCACAGCCATGTTTCAAGCCGTGTGCGTAGCATATTGAGAAAAGTAACTTCATGTTTTGTCCTCATCAAATGTTGCAATAATTCAATTGGAAATAGGCAATGGAGATTTCAGTATAATTTCAGGGACGAAACAGAAAGAGAGAATATTGGTTCTCATATTGCTTTTTTTTTTTTATGACTCCTTTGACACGCCTTCAGGTGAACGATGAAACTTAAGAAAACGGTTGGTTGGTTTGTGGGGTTTAACGTCCCAAAGCAACTCAGGCTATGAGAGACGCCGTAGTGGAGGACTCCGGAAATTTCGACCACCTGGGGTTCTTTAGCGTGCACTGACATCGCACAGCACACGGACGCCTTGCTTTTCGCCTCCACTGAAAAGCTGCCGCCGAGGCCGGGATTCGATCCCGCGTCCTTGGGAACAGTAGTCGAGCGTCGTAACCACTGCGCCACCCCGGCGGGGTCTTAAGAAAACGATAAATACATCTAGCCACGAAATTATTGAATATGAGGCCGCGCATGGAAACTAAAAACTTGTCTTCGCAGTTCTTCATGTAGTTACATGTGCGACCAAACGAGTATGTGTGTGTGTGTGTGGGGGGGGGGGGGGGGCGCTAGCATACAGTGGGATCAATCTAAAGCGGACGAGGGCAACCGCAACGAATGAAGGCAAAAACAATGTAGTTCTCGCCAGCTCTCTGGGAACTTGATTTGGCTGTCCCAAGAGACTGGCGGATGCTGCATGAGGACTCCATAAAGTTTGCTCTTTTCTGTAATAAAAACGCATACTTATAAGTTATTCGTTCGTGGCATGCCTTTAATAATCCTTAGTATCGTAGCAGCGTCTGTGTATACTTAACGGTCCCCTTCTGCTTTCTCTTCGCATCGTTAAGCTGTTTCCCGGTTTCGCACACGACGCAACGGAAGCTCATGAGGAGCGTACACTTCGGGCCCCCGAAACGGGCTGCGGGGTCTCACTTCCCTTTTCGAATTCCGGGATTCCTTCGAAGTTTTCGTGAAAACCGGCCGGGATCCGAGTGCCGGGCGCAGCAAAAACCGTGCGCCGCGCCTGCCTGCCTTTGCCCAGTCCGAAAGTGGAGGCAGCCGCGGGACGCGCTTCTTGGAAGCACGTGCGTGTGTTGCAGGCGGGTTGCCATTTACTTCTCCGAAAGGAAGACTTTTTTCACAACGTCCTCGGCTATCAAGATGTACACTGTCGTCACTATTTCCATCGTAGTACGTCACTCATTAGCGACCAATCGGGAGGAACCACGCCGCCACCTCAATGCCAACGCCTTCACCGCTCGGCGCCGTCCTGCTATGGAAAGAATGCCAGAGCGATCCGCGAGCCCGAATCGTGCAGAAGCAACTTCCCGAGGCTCCGCAGCGGCCAGTGACTGGGGACAACTGCGAGCGCTCTTGACCGGTGTACAGCGCCATACCTCACCTTGTCTGACGTAGCTGGGAGCAATGGAGAACTCAAGTGAGTCAGCTTCAAAGCAAATTGAACATCTCGAACATTTTGTTTATTTCTGCCAGCCCGCTCGTATAAGGAAAACAGCCTTCCCCATACGCGGCCAAGCTACCCAGATCCTTTCCCGCGACAGACTGCTTATATCCCGCTTATTACATCCCTTTGATTTCTGACAGCCTCAGAAATGACAGAAAGGGGCTTTTCTTTGTGTGTGTATGTGTGCCATTGTGACGACAGTTTTGGGGCTAACCATTAACCGACCTCTCATCCGCTGAGAATCACCTTTATGATATCTCCAATTATTATTAAGGAAGATAAATGAGTGTTAAATCACACCTTTGGCCCCGTTGCCGCTACCGATTTCGAGGAAAGGGTAGCTTCGACGTTACGGGCAAGTTGGGAGCTTAGTAGTGCCAGTATATTGACACATTTCAGTTCGTTAACACGAGTATCTAGCGCACATGGTCCGAAATGAAAATTCGTGGGGAACTGAGCAGCTGGTCGAGTTCACGACTCTGCACACTAGTCGGTCGTTCAAGAACGGACCGATTCTACCGAGTGGGGAGGAGAAGACATCTGCGCAAACATTAGCGGTGCAATCATTTATGAGAGAATGATTCACGCGTGTGCTCTAGCTGTGTGGGTGTTAATTGCGTTTGTGCCGAATTCGAGAGAAGGAGGAGACCAACTGCTGCTTTTTCTATGCTTAGTCGTGGCCATTACAAGGGGGAGTTAGGCAGAAACAAAAGCGTACGGCCTGGGTGGAGGTTTCGTTCGTGTGAATCACGAAGTCCGCGTCAGAGACCTTTATCCTCCACTGAAGAGCAATGGTCACGCATTGCAAGCGGCTGCAATTTATCGGATAGACCCATTTAATTTGCACATCGTGCACGCACGCAGACGTTCATTTCTGAACTTGGCTCCGCCGCAGCGGAATATGTGTGATGCTGTCTGATTGGACATTTAATACCGCATTACTTTCTCGCTTTTTTTTTTTTTTATTGCGTGCGTGTTTTAAATTTACCACGCAGCTCGTAGCGAAGTTGGGAGGCAGCCGACAAGCCGATTAAGCGACCAGAACGTGCAGCATCTGCCGGAACTCACTGCAACTTGGTCACGATAGGCTCCCCCCGCCGCCGCCGCTATCTTCATGTGCTCAAACAGCTTCCCAGTTTTGTTCTGTCGACCGCGCTAGCTCCGGAGATGAATACATTTATTTGCTCACCTTTACAAATTTTCGTTGTTATTCTCCAGGAACAACATGCCATCGTGCGGCCTCCTTCAGCGGTGCTCCGAGATTGACGTAGGGAGCCAAATAGCTCTCTCTCATTTCTGTTATGATGCATTAAGCTACCTGCCTCATGCATATCGAATGTGTCTGTCGTCGGTAATAGGTGCTGCGGCTATGTCCAAAGTCTGTTTTGCTGTTTGCATATAAGCATTCGCAGGCGGAACAATTTGAAAGTGTCAGAGCCGAGAACCACTTACAACAATGGAATAGCAGACTACTTCCTTCTAAAAAGTGCCGTTTTCTTTGGAGAAAGTTGCGGTCATGAACTTGAAATTGTAACACTGGCGCAGGGTAATAGGAGCCGAGAAAAGATATCAGGAATATATGAGGCATAAATGCACCTGTGCAAACAATTATAAGAGATACCTGCCAATTATTTTGAAATACAGAAGTAAAGGTCGGCTTGCTGCTCGTTGCAGCGAGAACTGTGCCGAATAAAATTGAGAAATAGTAAAACAAAAGACATTTGCCATTCAGCGAGGCACTCACCTAAGTTTTAACTTTCTTTGCTTCCTGCCTTTCATCGATCTCATGCCACTATCTTATTTATAACCGCCCTGAAAGCTACTGTGAAGATTAAAGACTGCAGCCCTTACAAAGGGAGCAGTTCGGCCACTTGCATAGCTTTAGCTAGAATTAACCACCGTAGTCAACCGGTCACAATTTACAAGCAGCATCGGTAAGGACTTCCTAATTGTGCAACTGCGATTCAGTAGAGGCTTAAACAGAGAACCACGGCATTTCTGTTAGCCAAACATTCTCCAAAGAACTGGCAATAGTCCGCAGGAAGTAAGCGTGTTGTTGCTGGAATGATTTTACTTTGACAAAGGGCATCTACAGACCTTATGTCTGCAACGTCGGCGACAGGGTGACCTAGCTGTATGGAGCAGTGAATCTGCATTTCCGGGAAGGATTTAACATACGCATGTAATGGTATCTAGGCGTCTTAATAGCTGCTCCTGATCTAACCCTCATGCTTTCCTTTACACGGTTAACCAGTATTACCAGGAGCATTTGCATTGGCGAGCTAGAATTATTCCTTTTTGGAGAACACGTTACCAATTCATAATACCTTTGCTAGTGTTACCATTCGCTTATAGGTACAAAAAAAAAAAAAAAAGCAGGTTTCATGCAATCCACACGGCTCACTACATCAATATTTTATGACTCTTAGTGCTTCCACTAACCCCCTCTCAATAAATATTTTACCCTCTCTCATGTGGCCTCTGGTCGATGTATACTACTGATAATTATCTGCGCTGTACAAGACACATCGGGCTAAGCTTCACAGCTGTTATTGCTGTAGTTCGTGGTGATTCCATATCCTTGTTGCTTTAGTGGCTATAGCAGATGGAGTCCTACGAAACTCAGCGCTGTGTAGCAGCAGAGCTTTTCTTTTTTTTTTTTTTCTCCCTTTCTGCGTTTTTCTCTCCTCTCATTTCACCATATCGGAGCGCTACGGAGCATATTAAAAGGAGGGAACCGACACAACGTCTTTCGAAAAATATCGTTTCTTTGCTTCTCACCAGAATACACTGCTGTAAAGCAAGTTGCCAAGCCGCCGAACCGGAACGCGTGTGGTATACACCCCTTCTGTTCCCGACATTGCATGTGTTGTATACCCCTGCAGCAAATATAGGTTCATCCACCCCGGCTATGCCAGCGGGAGGGATTTATGTAGGTGTCCCTTTGCTTCTCGCACAACAACGACCTGAGCAAATCACCAGCAGCCACGCGTGGGCTAGCAGCTAGGTAAGAATTATGGTAACGATCGGCCGGGAACGCTTCCTGGAAGCGCACACCTGTACACGATCAAGCCGTTGACCGTAAATCGAACGTAGGAATCATAGGGCACGGGACATCGTCAGAGGAGATTAATACTAGGCTTCGACTGCATTTATAGCCACTGTCCAGGCCCCAACAGATGCGCTGGCGCGCCTGAGGTTACGATGAGTCGTCTGTAACGTTGGGAGTACGGTGTCTTTGCTACGCTGTTCTCTAAACCTTATCCTTTTCTTTTTAGCATGCCCGTATATGGAAATATTGGGCTCAACAACAGGGATGCATAAACATTCGCAGACTCCGACTCTCATACAGGCCGTAATTTGAAACAAGTAATCTGAATGAGTCTATTTATGATTGAGAGCTCAAAGCTATCTGACGATGTGTTGAGGCACCGCGTTGGTTCTAGTCACGATGTAAAAGACACCTTGTTTACACTGCACACTCTTAGTACGAAATTTATACCAGTGGGCTCCACTGTTGTTATTATTTGGTTTCGGTTTGAGATTCTCAAACCTGCATGACTTGCGCTTACTCGATCTTCCCTTGCCGTTCAGAAATGTCGGTTGCGCTCTTAATTAGGGAAGACGATTTTTAAATGGCCATTTACCTAAAGGTTCTAAAAAGCATGCATGCACTTTGACTCTCTTTAATACTCCTGGATTTGATAACTTTATTCTGTCATTGACGGCAGGGCGCGTTTCCTCTACTTTCAGGTCTGAAGTAAGATAACAAGTTAAAAACTTCAGGCCAAACAAGCTACCATTTTAATTCTGCCTGTGGGTTATTGGAAATCGTCTAGCAAGGTTATTTAATTTGATTAAGGGCAAAGAAGGGAGGCTACCTCAAAATAACGAGTGTATTAATATGCAGCAAGCATTCCGCGGCTGCTTGCTCTGAAGCGCGTGTGTATTTTGAAATATTCACCCATAACAACTCTGCCGCCATTTACCTTTTTTTTCCCCTTTATGTTTTGCATGCTAAGGATATGAATGCCTATGGTGGTCTCTTGCCCTCATTGCTCTGTTCTCCGCCAAGCATATGTCGTGGCATTAACAGCTCAAGCTAATACAAGAAGCGTCACTCAAACGAAATCGGTTTCTTCCTTTTATCCGCAAGGAATATCATAGAGCACGCGCTATCCGATTATTATCGTCAGTTTGCCATCTGTCTCACAACCGCGTTTCAAGAACACTTCTCGCACTTCTTTAATGTCTATTCCTGAAACACGTGTCAATGGAATGTAACATGCAATACGCACAAAGAAAGAACATGGAGTGGGAGGTATACATGACTGGAGATTCTCCACCATGCTCTGGACAAAGGCCAATAACGTGTGCATTCAAGTCTTAAAAAAGAAAAAAACAACCAAACAAAGAAAACGAAATTGTCCATATCTTTGACAATGCGCAATCGGCGTAGTCTTTCATTTTGCAATTGAAAAGCAAGTTATAGCTCATAGAGAGATAAGTGTACGTAAACTTCATTTCTTTCATTACTATTCGTTGTTAATAACAATAACTGGTACGTTTGAAAAAAAAAAATGTGCATCGCAAACATCGCTGATTGCTAGTTCCGCTTCAAAACACTGCGTCGCTTAGTATTTTTCCTGGCTAAAAGTAGTACGCGTTAAAATCGACGTTGTATTTCTTGACAAGCTATCACAGGAGGCAGGAGAAAGAGGAGGCAGGCACACTGTATTAGTTACTGGAGATAATTAGCCCGGTAGTATGCCTGGAAGGCTACTCTAAGGAGCGTGATAATGATGAAGCGAAACCCACTCAAACAAACTCCCTTGCTCAGGCACACCGTGAATTCACACAGGGGGCTCACTTTAATACTTTGAGGGTTGCTTGGTTGCACTGACCTCCCAACTTCGGCGTGCATAAAATGTAAAAAGCTGCACGTTGGGCAAAAACGTTTATACATGAAAACTCTTGTAAAAACATTTGCATATTACTTTGACCTTAAATAATGCTTAGGTAGGTTTCTGCGCGTTTTTTTTTTTTTTTTTTTTTTTTTTTTTTTTTTGCATTTTAAGCCGTCTGTGAACATTAATATCGACACCGTCTATAGGCGGCTGTGGCTTCACATGACTCTACTGCTTACATCATACACCTAAATCCTTTATATTTATTCGGTTCATTACTATCTCTTCCCGCTCATAAGTGTAAGTGTACAAAGATTTCATTTCATTTCCTTTCCGCGTTTTCTTCTCATACTAAGGAACTCATTTGCTTAATCCTGTTCTTCTTCTAGTCTGCTTTGTGTTTCTGTTGATGTGTTGCTCAAATAGCAAATGTTGTGTCAACTTCAAAAGTTCCTAACCGTGCCGTACGAACATAGACCGCTAGATACCCCAGCATCTTATCGTGAAGGCTGCTTCATATCAGTGATAATGTGGGGACGAATAGTGATCACCATTTATATTGCTGTGTCGAATTGCAACCAGTACGACATGTTCTTTTTGGCGCGTATGCATCATAAATGCAGCTACATTTTCGTTGAATAAATAATGAACCCAAATCAGTGTTATCAAGCCAAAGATTTGTTTGCTTCTCGTGCCGTCATTCTCAAAGGAGGCGCAGCCCAAGTTCAGGCCCACACTGGGATGCCCAGAAGGCAATTCCGAGAAAACCGAAATTGCGCAAAGAACCGCGAAAGCAGAGACAGTGACTCGCGCCTGGAGATGTTATTTAAGACAAGTCGCAATACACGTAAGCAGGGTGGCAACATAAATAAAAAGGCAGGTACATACTACAGAGACGGAATACACCTTAATAAGGTTCACATAGCGGCGTAGTAAGGGTGGGGTGACGCAACAAAAGCCGAGAAAAGCAGTGACCGCGGGCAAACAAAAGCTGACCGGAGGAGAAAGAAAGGAAACGGAAGAGAGCGGCTGCTGGAACGGTGCAATGGCAGGGAAGAAGCTGGCACGCAAACGGGTCGGCGAAGGTGAGGCGTCTGGTCGCGATTAAAACGCGACGGAGAATGCCGAAACAAAAGGAATCGAGTCCTGGTTGCTGGCCCCTCTTGCCGGGCTTAATTAATTCTGGGCAGCTCCGACACAAAAACCAGGGGAAAGCGGAAGGGGCACCGCGATGCAAACGCAAAAGTGCTATGCGCCTGCGAGCCGCGCTAGGAGGAGAGGGGGTCGCATGGCGCCAAAGGCAAGCGGGTCTCCCAATTACGGGAAAACGCCCTTTGGCCCTGTGGGTCGTTCGAGCGGCGCGGCGGAGGCGGCGGCGGTGGCACAGGATGCGTTGCGAGCGCCAGCGCCAATCGACGCAAACTAAATTACGACACAGCCACGTCGCAGCAGCAGCGGTTTAACTTTGTTTCCTGCGCCGAGCTGGATAACGCTGCTCATAATGAACGAGTCTCCTCCGTCCGTCGGTCGCTCTGCGGATGAGGGGAGAGGGAGAGAGGACGAGCGGGTGTCCTGCCGCCGAAGGCACGAACGGCACAGCGTACGACGGCACAGCGCGCCAGGAAGGCTTGCATCGCCGCGCGAGTGGCTTCTTTGGCACCCGCTCGTGGCACCTGGCGGAGGCAAAGGGAAGCTGACAGTTCTTCCTCGGGGCACGTGCACGCGCGACTCGACTTTCCACTCTTTCCATTGTTTTTTTGTTTTTTTTTTTCATGGGCGAAGAATGCTCTCTGGAAGCCGCATCGTCTATGCGGCACCCTACCTTCGTCTCAAGAAGTTTGACATCAAGAACCTCGACGTCATAATCAGAACAGCCTACAAGAAGGCCCTGGGCCTCCCTCTTACGACATCGACGGACCGGCTTTTACGACTGGGCGTCCACAACACGGTAGACGAGCTGATTGAGGCACACCTCACGGCGCAGGTGGTACGACTCTCCACGACTCTGACTGGCCGACAAGTCTTGAACGATTTGAACATCAATTGCCCCGAACAGCTAGACCCTAAAAGCGACATCCCAGCCTCATGGAGAGGACAATTCAAGGGAACTCCATTACCGAGGAATATGCACCCCGACTTTCACCAGCCAAGAAGACAAGCACGAGCGGAAGCTATAAAAAGGCACTACGGCGGGCGCGAGGGCGTGTTCTATGTCGATGCTGCGGGTCCTGAACAGGGAATGGCGGCCGTTGCGGTAGTACACCAAGATAAAACAGTGGATGGACTAATATTACACAGCCATGACACACTGGCTGCGGAGGAAGTGGCAATTGCCCTAGCTGCGACACACACTACCTCAGAATACATTCTTACAGATTCACAGACAGCATATCGCAATTACCTCAGGGGCAGGATTGCACCGCTAGCAGCTAAAATCCTGCAAGATAGTTACACCCGTGGCTACCAACCCATGAATAAACACTTAGTATGGGTACCAGGTCACCAGGGCATCCCAGGGAACGAGAGCGCACACGCCTCAGCCCGAGCATTTCTCCCCCGGGCACCCAATACGGATCTCGTGGAACCTCCTATCCCATTGCTAACTTACACCGAAATACTTCAGCACTTAAGATTATCTCGCCGGGTCTACCCTCCACCGGCAAAGACACTAGACAAAGGGGAGGAGATACACCTCCGCAAGCTACAGACCAACACTTTTAACAATCCACGCAGACTACACGCAATAGATCCAGAGTCATTTGACTCACAATGCAAATTCTGCGGGGAGAAGGCGGACCTATACCATATGGTGTGGGCATGCCAGCGAAATCAGACTGTCACTATTAATAACCAGCCAACGCAGGAGGGGTGGGAGGCAGCTCTGACCAGCTCGGACGCAAGGGTTCAAAAAGAACTCATCGGAAGAGCGCGGACAGCAGCCTACGCCAATGGGGTTCCGGACTGAGGACTCCAACCGCCGCTACAACCTCCTAATCATTTTCATTAAAATATTTTTACTACTACTCGTGGAAAACTGAACGCGTTTATCGATTTGTATTTATTTGCGCGGGTCCACGTGCATGTTTGTATGGACGCCTGAGAGCCTGGAGTGGGCGTTGCCCATTCGCACCAGTCTCTTATTTCTGCTGGCGTTACGCATACTAGGTGCTGACGCCAGGAAGAGAATAATTGAAATCGGTTATGCCATGAAATATAGCGATTTCGACGAACAAAAAAGTTTCCGACGATTGCGTCACTTCTGAATGCGAAATTTGAGAGAAACTCATCGGCTGTTTCAGCTTTTCGATAGATTTGAGGCAAAGCATACGGTCAAGACATGTATGTACAATTACAGACAACTTTTTATTTTTCACACACATTCCTTACCAACTAGTTCTTTTTCAGCGAGTGACATATACTGGGCGTTCCCTTTCCTCTAAGCCACTTAACTGGCTCTAAAATATTTCGATGGAGGCTAAACGAAGAGGCGTCCGTGTGCTGTGCGGCGTCAGTGCACGTTAAAGATCCCCAAGGGGTCGAAATTACTACAGAGCCCTCCACCACGGCACTCCATTCGTTCTTTCCGCTTTCATTCCCATCTTCCTCCATTTACGGCGCGGTTAAGGTGTCCACAGAACAGGTGCGACAGACATTGCGCCTTTTTTTTCGGTGAACCAGTTATTATTGGTTCTAATTAATTACCTAATTAAACCACGTCAACCTTTTGTCACTTGCACACCTTTCCTTGCCGCTATATCCTATGGCACCATTCTTTTTCCGATATACCCCAAGTTCCTCTTCTACAGCGCCTATGAACTCATGCACACCTTTTCTTGACGCTCTATATCCTATGGTACCACTCTTTTTTGACGCCCCGCCGGGGTGGTGCAGTGGTAAGACGCCCGACTACTGTGCCGGAATACCTGGGTTCGAACCCGACCTCGGCGGCTGCGTTTGGATTGAGGCGAAACGAAGAGGCGTCCGTGCGTTGCGCGATACTGTTGTTGTAGCTGTAGGAAGAAGGAAAAGAAAATGCACGGGCCTGCTACTGGCTCTGTAGCTGAGCCACCTCCACTGCCTCATGCGGACAGAAGAGACCATAGAGAAGAAAAAAAAGAAGAGGGAGAGAAAGACGCGCGCCGCAACAACAGACGTCGTCCACCACCGAAGCGGTGGCGGGTGCAATGACGGCCTACACCAGATAAAAATTCGGTGTCAGGCTAGCCCCCCACAAGCAGCGGTGACCAACCTGCCCCAGCCCCATCAGGGGAGCCCGTTCACACGCGTTGTGCGATGTCAGCGCACGGTAAAGATGTCCAGGTGGTCGAAATTGCTCTGTAGCCTTCCACTACGGCCCCTCTTTCTCTCTCTCTCCACTCTCACTCCCACCTTCCACTCGTCCCTTACGGCGCGGTTGAGGTGTCCACAGAAAACAAGTGAGACAGTTACCGCGCCTTTCCCTTTCTATAAATCAATCAATCATTCTTTTTTGACAGCGGAGTTGGTTACAAGGGACAACGGCGAAGCCGACGGTTACGTTACTATTTGCTTAGTTACTGCGAAACGCAGGAATGGGCGTCAAAGAGCTGCGCTCTAAAATTCTGAGAGCACTGTGAATCTATACTGCAGAAATGCGAAAGCCTAAACGTTGCTGGTGCACACGGTGAATCACGCTTGTTTTCATTATCATTGTCAACTAAATGCACCGTCATTATCATTGCTAATGTCATCATTGCCATTATTACTAATTTAAGCGTCATTATCATCGCTACTATCATCCTCACGGTAGACACGGTGAATTACGATGTGCGTTTCACGATCCCGGGCGTGGCGCAGTTGGCGTTGTCCCTAGGTTACGAACGACAACGGCGACGCCGCGAAACGCAGGAACGATCGAGCGCCAAAGAGCTGAGCTTTTTCGGTGTTGTCTGCTGGAGTTGCGGCCAACGTATTTTTTTTTTTTTTTTTTTTTTTTTTTTTTTTTTTTACGGAAAGTTTGTGGCTTGCTTTTTCAGCGGCATTACTTTAGTTCTGACAGTGCGAAGCATCATATGGTGGACCAGAATGCACAAAAACTGTAGTTAGGCAGGCTTGTTTTGATGAGGTGCTTTGCACATAGTCGTGTACAACAGGTACCCGCAGCTTTTACTTAGTGTACGGTACTTTCTAGGCTCATGGAACGGAATCCTGTGCGCGAGATTTGTGCGCGAGATTTGTCATACTCCGCGAGATTCCGCGAGATGTGTTCTTGTCTATATAACGTTCTTACCATCTGGAATTCCACACTTCAATGCGCGCCAAGGAACGCCACGCGACAGAAGCGACGGTGTATCGTCCAAACTTACACTTGCTGGAGAAAGTGTGACAGATACTGCACCTTTCCTTTCCTATAACCCCATTATAATTATATGTAGCATTACAACGAACGCCGATAAGAGGCAAACGATGAGAAGCAAATGATAGGAGAGGAAGAGTAGGCTTTCGTCATTCTCCTCTTAAGAAACATCTGAGGCCCCTTAATTTTTTCTTTTCAGATAGATTTGGCATCCTTCATTTTGCAAATGGGAATGATTTTACCCCAACAAGCGTACGCTAAAAATTATGCTTGCCAAAGCATGAGCTGGGTACTAATACGCTACTGGCAGTTTTCATGCAGAGATACTGGCACTGCTAATATTATCATTTTCCTCTCCCAGTTTCTATAGTCATGTGCATCTTCGAAAGACACAGAAATTGCTCAATATCAGTGTATTTTACCTGACAACTCCTTGTATTTCGATGTAACAACTTTGAACCAAGTGTTGCAATTTGTAAAAAAATTTGTCAATGGCTGAAAGGCATAACTGTTGATTTTTCGAGCTGAACAAAATAAAACATTTACTATCGGTATAGCTGTATATGCTATAAGGATGCGAAAAAAAAAATCTGTTTATGAACAGGACATTGATTATAATTAACCAGTTAAACATCAACCCTTAGTATTCAGCAAATGCAGAGAAATTGACCACAGGGTGGTCAGACATGTGATGCAGCGGAGATTGCTAAATATTTCTGGCTTCTCAGAGGCCGCCATTGCGAACAGAACATGACAACGCGTAGCGCTAAAACCTTATCAAGTGACGCTAGTCTGGAAATGATGTTCGAGGAACTATCGGACATTAAAGAGAATATCACAGGGCTTAGTGAGGGTAGAACGACAAAAGGGGTATATACTGTTTTAAATGGCGGGCATATGTATACTATGTAGAGAGATGAGAATCAAGTGAAGGACTCTTGGTCAACAAGTCTCTAGCTGGAAACTTAGATGCATATAGCACTGAGGAAATAGTGACCGGCATGGCAGTCAAACTGAATAAGCCATTTAGATTGAAGGTTGTACAGGCCTACGCATATAGTTGTAAAGACTAGGTAGTCGAGAGTTTCTGCATGAATACCTAGACTCAGCAGTGGGTGAAGTAAAAATGCAGTATACTGTAGTGCTAATGTAGGAAAAAACAAGCTGGAGAATAGACATGTCTTTCAATATAAAAGAGGCTTTCGAATTAGCAGGGCTGAGTTATTAATAGAGTTCGCAAAACGCAGTGGTCCACGATTCAAGAATACTTTAGCGAACACACGGGAAAGACGAAATAGGACGTGAAAAAGTCCGAATGGGAAGACTGAAAATATAATTGATTTTATAAAAGACTCCAAACCAAGCATTGTGCTGGATGTGTGGGCCATTTGAAAGGTGCGATGCAGTTAAGTTTAATTTTGGACCCTGGTCTCTGTGAACAGCTCACAATGTTGGCAGCAAGAAACTGTTGATCACCGGGTAGCGTTTTGTTGCGATGCTGAGTGATATCTTCTTCTCTGTGGAGGGGGAGGGGATGCTTGCTACAGAAGACCGTTAAAAGGGGCGTTGAAATCACGCTCTATACCACATCCAAAAGCTCTGATTTCCAAAAATTTTGGCTGGCGTTGTGAGTGAAACTTCACAGGCGTAGCTCCAGCACGCGATTATAAAATCACAGGCATAGCTTCAGCACGCTGTTATAAAATCACAGGCATAGCTCCAGCACGCGGTTATAAAATCACCAGCATAGCTCCAGCACACTGTTATATGGCGGGCACTGGTTGGTTGGTGAGTTATGTGACGTCACGAGACCGCATGACATCGAGTTGGAAAGCTGCCAACGAGCACAGTTCGTCTGAGATCAGAATAAAACCTTCCGGAGAACCTCAATTGGATCCCGATTCGGACACGCATGCAGACACACTCGTGTGGCTTGGTTAAGTGATGATTTAGCCTATCTATGCGTGAATGGTCTTTCACTTAATGTGACAGCTTACAAATGTTGGCTAAAAAGTGCTACAGCGCCCAATTTGACTTGCAGCTCTAAGCAGCGGGGCCGAATCCATTCCCGGGAGAATATGGTGGGACCGACCAGCGATGTGCTTCAAAACAGAAGGGAAAGAATTTCGCTGTTCCAGCACTCCACTTTCCGCCCTGTGCCGCCTGGTCCTCGCAGTGCCACACCACATCTTGCGTGAAGAATGAAATGCACTTGTCCCAGTTGATTTTGTTTCCGTCCATTTGTTGCCACCTGATTTCCCCGATAAAAACACGGTCCTAGCATGAAACCTCGCCTGCGCAAGTTTAAACGCGCCGTTTCCTGTAAGGAATAAAGAACTCAGATTTCGTTAAGCAGACGACACGGGGAATGGCTGCATGTAGCAGCAGAATCATCTCCACTTAGTTTTCAGGTGCGCCGCTCGTCGGCCCCACCGCGTTAAAGAAACAAACAAACAAACAAACAAACAAACAAACAAACAAACAAACAAACAAACAAACAAACAAACAAA
>JAJIZL010001420.1:32630-89583 GCA_023969395.1 Amblyomma maculatum | reverse complement strand
CACTCACTCACTCACTCACTCACTCACTCACTCACTCACTCACTCACATTATTCGTGGTGGCAGCCCGCCATTGATGAGAGCGCTGACAAGACTTCCTTTTTCTTTTATCTTCTGTAGGTCAAATTATTTTGGCACTATGCGTCATTGATACCTGAACGGTTTGCACATAAAAAGGAATTAGAGGGGGTGCAAAGAAAAGCTGTGGGTGAGATTTATATATAACTGTAATAGGGCGTTTATTGACGCTCAGATGGAGAGCTGTGAGGAGAGGACCTTGCAACGGCGAGCCCAGCGTACTTCTTCTTTGTCTTCGTCGCACAACGCACTGGTGCATGTCGATGGCTGAAGTGCTGACTATCACAGTACATTTTCCCCTCGGGTAAAAAAAAGGAGCCATCCTGGCGACTTATGGCGCGGAAAGCACAGCGGGGTCATAGAATGGCTTCAATCGGTTCACGTGAACTGTTTCACGACCACAGCGACGCAAGTCCGCAGAGGGCGTGATGGGCTCAACTACGTAGTTGACTGCAGATGTTTGCTGGAGGACCCTATATATGGCCCGTGGTAGCGAGCAAGAAACTTCTTTGAAAGGCCAGGGGTTGTGGATGGCACCCAGAGCCACACCAGAGAGTTCGGGAGATATGACGAAGCTTCGCCGGTATCACGGAGGTATTTTTGTTGCCACTGATTTTCTGTTGTGAGAGAGCGGGCGAGCTGACGGCATTCTTCTGAGTACGTGACGGCATCGGATAGCGGGGTAGATTCGGAAACGTCAGGGCGGTAGGGAAAAAGTGTGTCCATAGTACAGGGTGGCTCGCGCCCGTAAAGGAGAAAGAATGGAGAGAATCCAGTAGGGGTCTGTGTCGCGGTGTTATTTGCGTAAGCAACAAACGGTAGAACTTGGTCCCAATTGGAATGGTCGGTGTTCACGTACATAGCCAGCATGACACCGAGAGTGCGGTTGAAACGTTCTGTCAGTCCATTCGTCTGAGGGTGGTACGAGGTAGCGGTGTGGTGTATGATGCGGCTTTCTTTCAGGAGAGCCTCAAGAGCGTCTGATAAGAAAACGCGTCCGCGGTCACTGAGCAGTTCGCGAGGGGCACCATGGCGAAGAACCAGGTTTTTCAGAATAAAGGCAGCCACGTCGCGTGCGGAAGCAGAGGGCAATGATGATGTCTCAGTGTAGCGGGTCAGATGATCCACTGCCACGATAATCCAGCGGTTGCCAGCTGAAGTTGTAGGAAGGGGACCGTATAGATCTATGCCGACACGATCAAACGGACGGGCAGGACAGGGCAACGGCTGCAACGAAGCAGGAGACTTGAGAGGAGTTTTTCGGCGTTGGCAAGACTGGCAAGAGCGGACAAAATGGCGGACAAAGAGGTACATTACACGCCAGAAGAAGCGTAGACGCAAGCGCGTGTAGGTTTTCAACACTGGGGATCAGTATGGAAAGCAGCACAAATTTCGGCGCGGAGATGACGGGGGATGACTAAAAGCCATTTCCTTCCATCGTGAAGATAATTGCGGCGATAGAGCAGCCCGTCATGAATTGAAAAATGGTGAGCTTGGCAGGCAAGCGCCCTAGACAAACGACCTGGAGAGTGACTTGAAAGAAAGTCCAGAAGTGTAGATATCCACGGGTCGCTCCGCTGTTCCGTGGCCATGTCGATATTGGCAAGCGAAGACAAATCGTAGGCGCAGATCTCATCAGACAACGAAGAGGGAGGCAGCGGTGAGCGCGAAAGAGCGTCCGCGTCAGTATGCTTGAGGCCTGAGCGATATATGACACGAATGTCATACTCTTGGAGGCGAAGAGCCCAGCGAGGAAGGCGGCCGGATGGGTCATTGAGGGACGCCAGCCAGCACAGAGCGTCGGGCTCTTCTCTTTCTGTAACAGAATAATTGGACTCTGCCTTGGTCAAGGTGCGGCTTGCGTACGCCACCACATAGTCTCGGATACCAGGTTTGCGTTGGGTGAGAACGGCGCCTATCCCAATACCGCTAGCGTCAGTGTGAATCTCAGTTGGCGCATTCGGGTCGAAGTGGCGGAGGATGGGAGGCGAAACCAAAAGACGGCGTAAAGTGTTGAAGGCGTCATCAGAAGCAGGTGTCCATGCGGAGAGGTCGGAGCTGCCGGAGAGGAGCTGGATGAGAGGAGCAAAGTAGAGGCGAAATTTAAGATGAAGCGGCGAAAGTATAGCACTGGCCGATAAAACTTCGTAGCTGCTTCAGTGATTTTGGGCGTGGGAATTCGGCAACTGCACGAAGTTTGGTGGGATCGGGAAGAATGCCATCCTTAGAAACGACATGACCTAGAATAGTTAGTCGGCGAGCAGCAAAGCGGCACTTCTTCAGATTCAGTTGGAGGCCGGCGGTAGCGAGACAAGTGAGAACGTCCTTTAGTCGGAGCAGGTGTGATTGAAAATCGGTAGAAAAGACTACGATATCATCGAGATAGCAAAGACAGGTTCGCCACTTGAATCCACGAAGCACAGTGTCCATGAGGCGTTCAAATGTGGCCGGGGCGTTGCAAAGCCCAAAGGGCATGACGTTAAATTCATATAATCCATCTGGTGTGATGAAGGCAGTTTTAGAGCGGTCAGCGTCATCCATTGGCACCTGCCAGTAGCCAGATCGTAAATCCAACGAGGAGAAAAACTCGGCGCCCTGCAAGCAGTCCAGTGCGTCATCGATGCGTGGCAGAGGATAGACGTCCTTGCGCGTGATCTTGTTGAGCCGGCGGTAGTCGACACAAAACCGGAAGGAGCCATCTTTCTTAGGTACCAACACAACTGGAGACGCCCAGGGACTGTGGGATGGCCGAATGACACCACGACGGAGCATGTCGTCCACATGATCAGCAATTGCTTGGCGCTCCGAAGCCGACACGCGATAGGGGCGCTGGCGCAAAGGTGCGGTTTTACCGGTGTCGATGGTGTGCTCTACGACAGACGTGCGGCCCATGTCAGTTTGAGGAAGGTCGAATGAAGAAGCGAAGTTCTGCAAGAGGGCGACAAGTTGATCACGCTGCGCAAGTGGAAGATCAGCATCAATAGCATGTTGGAAAACGTCGGAGGGCGTCGAAGCGGTCGCAACATCGCAAGAGCACAGACTAACGTCGAAGGAGGGGGTTGAGTCAGCAAGAGTGGTGATATGACCGGGATCAAGCTCTTCAAGACGTCCAATGCATTCGCCACGGAGCAGGGCTGCTGGGCAAGAAAATGGGTTCGAGGCGTAAAGTGCACTCTTGCCGTCTTGAATTTCGAGAACTGCGAACGGAAAAAGAAGGCAGGGATGACGGGAGGCGGCTTCGGAAGGGGTAAAAATCGCAGTCAAAAGAGTTACACACTCACAAGACAGTGGTACAAGGGCAACAGAAAACGGAGGAATGTCGGTGTAATGGGCGACGAGATGTTTTGCAGTGCGGGGAGGGGTATCACAGAAGGAGGCATCACAGAGGGGGGCGAAGGCAACTTGCGCACCAGCACAGTCAATAACGGCCTGATGAGTCGATAGAAAATCGTATCCGAGGATGATATCATGCGAGCAGTTCGGCAGAACAATAAATTCGATGGGGTACAAGACGTCTTGAATGAGCACACGGGCTGTGCAAGATGCGGAGGGGTGAATATGCTGTGATGAGGCGGTGCGGAGCGAAAAGTCGGAAATCGGAGTGGTTACTTTGCGAATTCGACGGCAGAGCGCTTCACTGATGACGGAGACGGCTGCACCGGTATCGACGAGAGCGAGAACTGTGGCGCCTTCTACAGAAACTTTGATAACATTAGCGGGACGACACGGAGGACTTCGAAACAAGCGCAGTTCTTGCCCCCGGAACTGCGACTGTTAGTTTCCCTCAACGGTGCTGGTAGGACGTCGCAGCATTGGAGAAAGCGATCGGCGCCGAGGAGAATGTGATCGACGAGTGGCATAGGTTTGGCGATCTTGTGAGACAAATTGAGAACAGGGCGGAATCATTTGCGAGTGTGAGTCGGTATCGTACGGGTAAAGTCGAATGTAAGGCTGTGAAGGTTGGAGGCGCTGGCGACAAAGGCGTGCAACATGGCCCGGCCGACCGCAGGCATAGCAAATCGGAAGGTTGTCCGTAGTACGCCAAGGTTTCATAGGATGTGGGCGGAACCTTGAGGGTGGGGCTTGGAACGAAGGCTCAGCATGCGGCGGTGAACGGTGGGCAGGGACCTGCACATAGGAGCCAGACGTGGGCGAAGGTAGTGGCCTAGCCGTTACTTGGGCATACTTGAGAGGTGCCGTCACAGGCGGCAGCACGGGGTTGGATGGCAAGACATCAGCGACGTGTTCTTGCACGACACGGCGTATAGTAGGGGCCAAAGATGGAGCCAGTTCAGGAACGAGGCGGCCCGAGTCTTGAAAATGGGAAGGAGTGAGAGTTGACGTGCGACCTCTTCACGAATAAAATCTTTGATCTGTTGATTCAGCGGGCTCCCTTCAGAAGTTGGCGAACCACCCAGGGCTAATGCGGATACGCCTTCGTCGCACACACTGGAGCGGCGCCTAGAAGCGCGCCGCTTGCGGAGCTCGTCGTAGCTCTGACAAAGCTTCATGATTTCACTAACGCTGGTGGGATCTTTCGCTACCAGCATCTGGAAGGCGTCCTCAGTAATGCCCTCGAGGATGTAGCGGATTTTGTTCGCTTCCGGCATGACCGGGTCGACTCGTTTGCAGAGATCAACGATGTCCTCTATGTAGCTAGTAAAGGTCTCATCAGCGCGCTGAACACGATCGTGTAAACGTTGTTCGGCACGAAGCTTACGCACTGCCGGGTGGCCGAACACTTCCGCGAAATTCTTTTTAAATTCCGACCAAGATGACAGGTCAGCCTCATGGTTGCGAAACCAGAGGTTCGCCACGTCCGTCAGATAGAATATGACGTTACTGAGCTTGTATGAGTCATCCCACTTGTTGTAGCTGCTTACTCTTTCATACGATGACAGCCAGTCGTCGACATCTTGATCGGCCGTGCCACTGAAGAGGCAAGGGTCACGCTGGCGCACGACGCCAGAACACATGATCGTGGGTGGAACGGCCGGCAGCGTCGAAGTGGACTCGTCTTGCATGGCGGTCGTAGAGGGCAGTGTACGGCTTCGCAGTTCCAGTTTGGATGGGATCGTTTCCGGCACCTCCGCCAATTGTAATAGGGCGTTTATTGACGCTCAGATGGAGAGCTGTGAGGAGAGGACCTTGCAACGGCGAGCCCAGCGTACTTCTTCTTTGTCTTCGTCGCACAACGCACTGGTGCATGTCGATGGCTGAAGTGCTGACTATCACAGTACAATAACAAATACATACCCCCCCCCCCCTCCCCTCCTATTACTAATACGAGAAGCAGGAATACGCACGTTACAAAACCACGATAGCGTTAAAGTATGTGCAGCAATTACTTTATGAAATAATTCATAACGTGGTAAAGAGAGATCCATCAAGGTATATCTCAAAATCACAAACCAGAATAAAGTGACATAAGCATTCACAGTCACCAGGAGAATATCGTTTCAACAGTGTTTTACATATCCAGTTTTCTGCTAGAAAATAAAAAAATTAGAACTTACCACCATCAGTTAACTCATCCTATGAAACTTTCTTGCAGTTCTATGAAACAAAACTTATGTACTTACAGTGCGAAGTCTAGCACCATTTGTACTCTCCAGTTCTCTATCCCTACTCGTGAAAAACGTTGCCCCGAATAGCATCATGCATCCTGTTTTGTTATTAAGGCTTTTTATATTATTCTTATGCTATTTTTATTCCATTATTATCAGTGCTAATAACTGGGCCACCTGTGCCACAGCTTTATGGACCGCTGAATGTTCTGTACTTTTACTGTAGTATTTTTATGCGTGTGCCTTTCCTGTTATGATCCTGGGTCAGCAGTATTCGGAAATAAATAAATAAATAAATAAATAAATAAATAAATAAATAAATAAATAAATAAATAAATAAATAAATAAATAAATAAATAGAAACTAAAAACTAAAAAAAGACTTACAAAAAATATAAACACTAGAGACACAATGCGGTAAAAGGAGCCTTATCAGATATGTCACTTAAATCAACGTTGTTATTTTGCGATATGGTAAATTGTTTTGGAAGCTTACACCAAAGCATTTGCGGTCTGTAATTTATTCTTATCGTTTCTATAGGTCATGGGAAAATATTGAGCGTGGTATACGCTTTATTTTTAGTCAATGAGGCCAAAGTGTGCAGTTGTATTATTTTGTACTTCCTTCTTAAAGCGCGACAATAATTACGAGCTGCACAAATAGGAGATTTTCAGTTCGTTTAAACTTATGAAGCAGTTGGTGAGGCTTTGACTTCTATTTAGTTGAAATATGCATCTTATTGGCTTTGCTTTGGACAACAGATTTTTGCAAGATCGCCAAGGCATGTGGTACCCCAAACAAGGTGACAGTATTTTACCTGTCAACAGAATAATGATTTATATAAAAATTGTTTATTATTGATTGCAAGAATATATTTGTGTTTATTAACTTGCCCAAACCTCTGTTCAGTTTCGGAAGAATGCTGTCAATATGATAATCCCACACCTGTTTCTCATGAAAGACGACATAAGTGATTTGAAACTACAGATAATTTTCATTACGTTACAATTCAGTATTAGATTTTTTCTTTCTGGTGACGATCTTATTTCGTGGACGAAATATAACAGCCTTGCTTTTATTAAAATTTATTTTTTTATCTTATTATGTGCGGTCCAGACATTTAGGTGGTAGAGTGTATCGTTAGTCTTGTCTATTATGTCATCGCAGCCATCGACTTAAGTAAAAGTGTGAAACCCAATATGACAGAGGACGACACGATAAAAAATGGCTGTGGCTCAACTTGGTTAAGCCTGGAGAATTGCGAAAGCAATAATTGCCTGGCTACGCTTGGGCTCAAACTTGGCGTGGCTTGAATGTTTAGCCTAACTGGTTAGTCTATGTATAAGCAGTAATGAAGCGATTAGTGCAGATGATTTCACCATTATTGGAACATTTTGTGACACAGTAAAGAGACTTTAAGTATGGCTTATTCCTGAGCTTTGTTTATTCCAATGAATACACTTTGGTGGTCAGAGAAGTGGCTCTTTATATGTGCACACCTTATTAGATAGTCGTCTGATGATCCATACATAACCAAGTCTAAACTGCTTCCCCAGGGTTGTAGACATTGGTTGCAGAGGGCTAATGTGAAGGTAGTACTTGTTGTCAAGCTCTTCGATGAAAGCAGGATCTCTCTTAACATCTTTATTAAAGCCATCCGTGCACATGTTTCTTCACGTTGAATCCGCCTAGTTGCATTCCTACGGTTACCACTCGACAAGCTTGAGTCTTGACTGGTGTTAAGCGAACTCATTAAACTGACATCAGATTCCGTAGAGGTAGAACGCTTTCGTCGAGCTGCATCTCTTGCCCGTCGTTTTGAAAGCCGTTCTTCCCTTTCTTCGGCGGTTTCTGTGGCTCTTTGTCTCTTCCGAGCTTCACATTGGCGGTAAGCTCTCTCCTTAGCCTTACTAGTCGACGACATATTGAAGAATCTCGGCTAGAGCAGTCAACGCCAGCACGGGTGACCAAGCGTTCTTCTTCTTCTTCTTCCTCAGCCCACATAGAAAGCCCCGCTTTAACCAACCGATATGAACGTGCCTTAGTGGCCTATAGGGGTAACGTGAATGCCAGGGTCTTAGCAGGCTGATTCTGACATAACCGTCCCATGTGAAACGAGAGACCCAAGTTGGCAGCTCTTGCCAGCCCGTGTGTCACGTGGGGTGTGACGTCACAGCGTCATGTGGGTAAGCCGTAACTGCGGCCGGGTCACGCGAATGCTTGAAAGTATGAGTAGTATTGCTTTCGACGATAACGTCTTTAAGATGCTGTTAGCGCCCCGCTTGCTCACTGCTACGGAAGGCTTTACACTCTGCCAGGGTTTCAAGGAACTTAGCAAACAAAGGGTCCTGACACACCAACACTCAACTTACGTTGAATGTTTTGCTGGACGCACGCTTGGGGATGAAAACGTGTCTCTATTCCTGCAAATCCAATATTTTGTTCGTGAATAGGTGGGGCGCGTCAGCTTTCTCTTCTCAATAGCCCTCGAGACCCGCCACCATATGTTTCACCGGCTATTCGAGAAGCTATTCATGAGCAGGCTGCTGAGACGCTTTCGTCCACCCATCAACCATCCCCTAAATGAAGCTAGCGTGGGTAATTGATAAAAAGAAAAATAATGTTGCCCAGCCCATATCGCCGAAAGCACTACGGGCGTAAAGCAATATGAAATAAAAGATGGGCAAAAAATTGTCATTACAGAAAAGAAAAAAAAAAGGAAAGGAAGAAAGGTGGGGGTGTACGTAAAAGCTATGGAGGTGCTTGAAGACAGCGATAAAATTGACTTACGCCTACATCTGCGAACGACCTCGGCCGCCTACCTACCTTTGTAACAATTGCGCTGGCATGTTATCTCCGAGCGGCTTCAAGAGCAAGAATTTTGTCGGCGTGCAACTGATAACCGCCTTATTTGCTGTACTTGCGGGCTGCCTGCTCATGTGGGCTGCCATTGCCGTCGCCGTCTCCCAGTGTCATTGCTTCCTGGCTAAGCTTCCTTTTAATGGCCACTAACGTATCAGTACTCCGCGCTTGTTGAGCCACCATCAAGCCGTCCCTAATCCTCCGACCATTAAGCCCTCTCCAGCCGCCTCTCACATGCGCCGCGACCCCCCCCCCCCCCCCCTCACCATGATCTTTCTCGAAAAGAAAACTAGGTGCCGTAGTCCCTGAAAGGAAAGAAGCGTCCTCGTTGAACTTTTAAAGACTTCATCATTCACCTGCAAACCTTATTGAAATTTCGGTTAACGGCGTTTCTCTCATGATCAGTGGTCATGATAATGAACCAAAGGGTTGCCGTGCTTCAGAAGACGTCATGACACCAATTTTAACGCTCTCGCTGATCAAGGCCAGCGTTCAGAATATGACGCTGTGAACCGCGTGCACCGATGGAGTCGTGATCAGGGACTCGATCACTCTATACAATCAACTTCGCCGTGCTGCCCTCTTTCTCGCGAGCTGTTATCTTAGAGTGGGATTTCCTGCTTTGTCACGCCGTTATACTCTATTGTGCTAGCGCTGAAATCGAATTCGCTGCGTTTTCCGACCCCTTGTCAGCCGCTCCTCCTTCTAGTCACTCCGCTAAAGCCTTCGTCGCCGAAGACATCGACCTCCTTCTCTGCTCTTCCGTGCTTGTGCGCCGTCTCAAGCTGTTAGCGATTGCACTCTCCACTTAACGTCGGTCCATACTTTTCTGCGCCGAAAGTTAGCAGCACTCAACTGCTCTCACAGTACTCAAGCGAATCGTCCTTTCTACTACAGCAGCACGTGGGCTTCCCTCGGTACTGCATTCAAGTGCGTTTTTGCCTTTATCAGCGAGCACACTTCAGGAGCTTCGAAGGCGTTTGTTACTTCTTGTTATTCTCTTTTGTGGAATTTTCTTTGTTCCACAAGCTGGTTTAAACGTAGAGAAAACTTCGCCCCTGGACAGATGCAGATATTCTCTGAGGATTTTTACACTTCGCCGTTTATCGCATAAGGGAAATTACGCATAAACAAACGTTAATGCAAATGTCGTTCGCAGACCACTGTGTGCGATTATAGCTCCTGATCAACACGGTGAAGTCGGCGATCCCGTTTCTGAAACAGGGTTGGATGCAGTGGAACCAAAAATAGAGTAATTTCAAAGTTTCCCTTTCATATAGCCGGAAATACAGTTCGGCGCGAAGCAAGAGGCCCCCTTCTAGTTTACGCTAATGTGGCAGATATTTCGTGTGTTGGGGAACTATACGGAGCTTGTTCATGCTCTGAACTTAACTGCAGGATCAATTTCAAGTCAAGCTCATTGTCATCATCATCATCATCAGCCTGATTATACCCACTGCAGGGCAAATGCCTCTCCTATATTTCTCCACTTAGCCCGGTTCTGTGCTAGCTGCATCCACTTGACCCCTGCGAACTTCTTAATCTCATCCGCCCACCTAACTTTCTGCGGCCCCCTGCTACGCTTTCCTTCCCTTGGAATCCAGTTTGTTACCCTCAGCGACCATCGGTTATCCTCTCTTCGCACTACATCTCCTGCCCATGTCCATTTGTTCTTCTTAATTTCCACTAGAATGTCGGTAACTTGAATTATTTCTCTGACCCACTCTGCACGCTTCCTATCTCTTAATGTTACCCCTACCATTTTTCGTTCCATAGCCCTCTGGGTTGTCCTCAACTTAAGTAGAACTCTCTTAGTTAGCCTCCACGTTTCTGCCCCATAGGTGAGTACAGGCAAGATTCAACTGTTGTATACTTTCCTCTTGAGCGATACCGGTAAGCTGCTAGTCATAATCTGCGAGTGCTTGACAAATGCGCTCCATCGCAATCTTATTCTTCTTGTTATTTCCTTTTCATGGTCCGGATCTGCGGTTACTACCTGTCCTAAGTAGACATATTCGCCTACTACTTCCAGTATTTCGCTACCTAATGTAAACTGCTGTTCCTTCCCGAGACTGTTGAACATTACCTTATTCTTCTGCATATTGATTTTCAAGCCTACCTTTCTACTTTTTCTGTCTAGGTCATCAATCATTATTTGCAGTTCATCCCCCGAGTTGCTTAGCAAGGCAATGTCATCAGCAAATCGCAGATTACTGAGGTATTCTCCATCTACCCTTATCCCTAACTGCTCCCATTCCAAGTCTCTGAATACTTCCTCTAAACCAGCTGTGAATAGTACTGGAGAGATTGTGTCTCCTTGCCTAACACCTTTCTTTATGGGAATTTTGTTACTTTCTTTATGCAGAACTATGGTTGCTGTGCAGCCACTCTATATATCTTCCAGCACTTTCACGTACGGCTCGTCTACCCACTGATTTCGCAATGCCTGCATCACCGACGAGGTTTCAACTGAGTCAAATGCTTTTTCGTAATCAATGAATGCTATGTATAAGGGCTGGTTATATTCCGAGCATTTTTCTATCACCTGATTGATGGTATGGATATGATCGATAGTAGAGTGCCGTTTCCGAAACCCTGCTTGATCCTTTGCTTGATTGCAGTCTAAGGTTGTCCTGACTCTATTAGCGATTACCTTAGTAAATACCTTATACGTAACAGACAGTAAGCTGATTGGTCTGTAATTTTTAAGGTCCTTAGAGTCCCATTTCTTGTGAATGAGGATAATGTTTGCATTCTTCCATGGTTCCGGTACCGTCGATGACACCAGGCACTGCGTATACAGGGTGGCCAGTTTTTCTAGCGCGATATCCCCCCCGTCCTTCAGCAAATTTGTAGTTATCTGATCCTCTCCAGCTGTTTTCCCCCTTTTCATAGTTTCTAGTGCTTTCTTGACCTCGTCCTTCGTCACTGGTGGAACGTGTGACTGTTTTTCCCTACCGCCAATCTCAGTACGGTCCTGGTTACTTTGGCTCCTGTAGAGATCTGTATAGACCTCCTCGGCTACTTTGACTATCTTTTCCATATTAGTGATGACGTTGCCCGCCTTGTCCCTTATCGCATACATCTGGTTTTTTGCCTATGCCCAATTTCTTCTTTACCGCTTTAAGGCTTCCCCCGTTCTTTACAGCATGCTCAATTTTCTCCATGTTATACTTCCTTATATCGGCCACCTTGCGCTTATTGATTATCTTTGATATCTCGGCCGATTCGATCTGGTCTGTTGGATTGGAAGCTTCCATACTCTGGCGTTTCTTAATCAAGTCTTTCGTCTCCTTAGACAGCTTACCGGTATCCTCTCTAACTATCCTACCGCCTACTTCTACCGCGCACTCAGTAATGATATCTCTGAAATTATTGTTCCTTGCCTCTAAATGTCGCCATCCTCAGTTAGAGCTGAATACCTATTCTGTAGCGAGATCCTGAACTCTTCTGCCCTCCCCCTCACCGCAAATTCGTTGATGGACTTCTTTCTTACTAATCTGTTGCGTTCCTTCTTCAGATTTAGACTAATTAGGGACCTCACCATCCTGTGGTCACTGCATCGCACTTTCCCGATTACCTCTACATCCTGCACAATGGCGGGGGTTGAACACATTATGAGGTCGATTTCATTATTAGTCTATCCGTTAGGACTTTTCCATGTCCATTTCCGGTTCTTCCGTTTGCTGAAGAAGGTATTCATGATTCGTAAGTTATTGCGCTCTGCAAACTCAACTAGTAACTCCCCCCTGCTATTCCTAGGACCAATGCCATAGTCACCTACTGCCTTGTCTCCTGCCTGTTTTTTCCCTACCTTAGCATTGAAGTCCCCCATTAGTACAGTATACTGCGTCTTTACTTTTCCCATTGCCGATTCTACATCTTCATAGAAGCTTTCAACTGCCTGGTCATCATAACTACATGTAGGTGCATAGGCCTGTACAACCTTCAGTTTATACCGCTTATTAAGCCTAATTACGATGCCTGCAACCCTCTCATTAATACTATAGAGTTCATCTATATTGCCCGCTATATACTTATTGACAAGGAAACCTACTCCTAGTTGTGGCCTCTCTGGTAAACCTCGATAACACAGTACATGCCCATCCTTCAGTACAGTATATGCCTCATTCGGCCTCTTAACCTCACTAAGCCCTATGACATCCCATTTCATGCCCTCTAGTTCCTCTAACAACACTGCTAAACTAGCTTCACTAGCTAGGGTTCTAGCATTAAACGTTGCCAGGGTCAGTTTCCAATGGCGGCCTGTCCAGCGGAGCCAGGCTTTCTTAGCACCCCCTGCTGCGTCACAGGTCTGACCGCCGCCGTGGTCAGTTGTTCCGTAGCCGCTGGTGACTGAGGGCCGGGGTTGTATGGAGCTTATCATAGGAGGTTGTGGCCAGTTACTGCCCTAGGGTGGCCAACTCCTGTTCTGGTGATGAAGTGCGTTGCCGGAGGTGTTCACCGGCATCAGGTCGCACCCCAAACCTGTTTATGCAATTCCATCGACACGCGGATTTTAATTTTTTTTTCTCTTTTCATCCGGTCGAGAATTGCGCGGCACCGGGATTTGAACCCCGGTCCTCTTGCATGCGAGGCGGATGTTCTACCGCTACGCCACCGCTGCTAGAATTGCTGCTAGCTCATTGTCAGGGATAAAAAAAAAACACGAAAAATACTAGCCTTGCGGATGCAGATGATTTTTCCATCGGCTCGTTCGAACACGATATAAATGCGCCGATGCCGCCTCGTATACTCCGATAAAAGTATATAGAGCAGTTACAGTGTCTCTATTTTCATAAGTAACTACCTCCAAACTTTATTTCAGCTTTAAAGACATCTATTTAAGGTTGACAAGGCTGTTGTAAAAAACAAATATATCTGAGTAGCAGACAACGCGTTCCAGGGCACTGGTCGAACGATTAATTTGGGCGTCATGAAGTGGAGAGACAGCGATCTGCTCCAGGCGGTACACCTTCCCCACTAACCGCCATCATCCGCGAGATCAGCTTCCGTCGCCGGCTCTGATTGGCCAGCGACATCGCTCCCTTCCCCGTTTTCTTATCATACGGTTATAATCTCCACATGTCTCCCCTCAACTGCTTCCTCCTCGTCCCTCTGGCTCAAAGCCTTCGAACATTACACTGGTGTCACTGTTTGAAAACGGCAGTAATAATGTTAATCCACTATAAATTGTGGTAATGGAAATTAACTCTAAGCCGTCCTATATTACGATGTCTCCCAGGGGAAATCCCCAGCGCCCAGATGATTTCACTATGCGCTAAAGAAATCCGCCCGCACCTTTGACATCGATAAACGCGAGACCCCAATCTGAACGGCCTCGGGCACGCGTCTGATAAAGCATCTTGGCTAGGTGCTGTATTTGCCAAAAAGTTCAGAGCGCCGGGGGTTTGCTTCTCAGCCACTTAAAGCGGCGGGTAATTGTTTTCCAGTGTTCTGAATATCCTGATGGAAAAATGTTTTGTCCTACACTCTTCAATGGGAAATGACCTCCAGTAATGCTAAATCAGCGCCACTACACGTCTTACAAGCAGACCCGCTGGGCTCTGCAAATTTGACAACGGCTGTATGTAGCCCTTATAGCTGACGCAACCATCGTGCTGCGTGCGTCAGATAAGTGATGCACGGAACGAATTTCACTGGCCACAAAGTGGCAACAAGCGAAATTAAATGAATAATTGCAATAAAACTGCTAGTCGTTTACTACTAAGCATTTCATACTTGCCAACACACGAGAAACCAAGAAAAAGCATTTCTACCAAAACACAAGCAAGGTTAACATTGCCTCGTGACATGCCGGTCATGACAGCATCATCATTACACAATAGAGGCACTCCGTCGATCATGCGGGAGGCCACACGAGCCTGCTTCGGAACCGCTTGACACGGCGCAAACCACTTTTCAAAAATATCGTAAGTAGCGCCAGAGAAGTCCGTGGTGTTGCATTCGAGAAGAAGCGAGGGCCCGTTCGAGTCGTCAAAATTGGTTGTCGGACGTACCGTGTATATCACACTTAGCGGGAACACAGCTTCGCGTGGGCACGCACGTAGTTAGCGCCATTGCACATAACCTAATCACGAATCAATCGAGAGTGGTATACGAATATGAGGACTTGAAGTGGTGCTTCTTATCATCCGCAATATTGCGTGAATGCGCTACTTGCTTTGGCGCAACGATTCTCCGCCCGTGTGCAGCCACGCGGAGGCGTGTTCTCGCTAAGTGTGATTGAGACCGTAAGAGGTAAGGGTTCGTTGATAGCGTGCGCCTTTGAGCTGGCGACAGAGCAAATTATTTTTCAAGAGCTACGTTAGACACCAGCTGCCTAAATTCATTATTTGGAGTGAACTTGGAATGCAGACAATATACAAATCGAGATAGCACACTTGTCATAGGTACATCATTTTGGGGGACGCGCATGTCATTTATGCAAAAGTCGAACCCACCTATAACGAGCCTGACGGTCATGCGAATTACGTTCTTCGTAATGCGAATTCCGAGGTATTCAGTGAATTTCTGCTATTACAGCCAGAACAAAGCAGACCTAACCAAGCTAATCTCCAGGCTCTCCATTGCGGTCATCTGTTCCTTGCCGAAGGCCTTCGTGCAGAGAGGGCATTTTATAAGGACCCGAATCAGATTATATCGGCTGTGGTTAAGGCTTTCACGGACTCGGACTGGTGGTATATAGGTCAGCATCCTCGTCTTCAATCATTGATAATGTTGCAAGGATGAAGCGATGCGCACGTCATCAATGTGTAGAACACTCAAGCGTTAGGCTGCAATAAAGCGACACCTTATCGCAGCTACTATAAGTTGGGGCATTTAAACCTGGTTTACCTCCCCTTTCAAGTGGAGTGAGTCGGTTGCCCAATCGGATCGTTTATGAAGGGCATTCAAACTTCCCAAATCGCTACCAGCGACCGTACACAGTAGTCTCCTTTTAAACACCACCCGCATGGCGCTATAGACGCACTTCTCTGCTTCTACGTCAAATGTTTGGCCGAACCGGAACTCACGTAAGCACCTACTGACTTTGTAAAAATGGAGTATTCAGTACAATATTTTACAATGACATGCTTGGCCGGCGTTTGACTGGCATTCAAATAGGAGCGATCGTTGGTTTTATCTAAGGAGGCGCCGTGCCATAGCCATGGTGTATATTTTAGCGGCAGCTCCACCATCGTTAGTAATAGAGGAGCGTTCATTGAACTCCAGCCGTTATAAGTGAATTAGACTATATATTGCACTACATACACCCGTAAGTGCCATGTGCGTCCAATAAAATTTAGCGGAATTGCAGTGGTTATCCTTCCTGGTTCTGTGTAGCATCTGCTTCGAGTTGTTAGAAAAGACCAACTTACATGGAAGTCATTTCAAGCTGGCCCCACGCAGTGCGTTAATAGTGCAAAACTTTGGAACGTGCTATCGCGCCTTCCATTCCCATTTGACCGCCTCTGTCCGCTTCACAATAACCTGCAACGCACCGGAGGTTACCCGCTCTCGTCGCCGCTACCGATGAAAACACGTGCGTGAGCACTGTCAGCACTGTTCCGGAGTCTGTAGCTGCCCTCGATAAATTCACGTATGCAGTTTAGTTTGTACCCGCGTAGATTTATGCGGCATGCGTATACGCTCAGCGAACCGAGGGCTAACTCCGTGCAGCAAACATAATCTACCCCTTGTATATAGAACGAAGGGACCGGAGTCCTGTTTAGGCATACCGAATGCCTTGCACTTTGGCGCCTCGCGCCCGTTACTGATTATGGTTTATGGTCGCGTTTCCGGTTTTAGCATGTGGCGCCTCTAGCCACTCTGTGAGCTTAGTTGCAAAGATATAGAAACGACGCGAATGCATTTTTTTTTCGCACGGATTTAAACGGGAACGGTTTCTGGAGTTTATTCGTGACTTTCTCAGCAAACATAACCTACCTTCCATGCAAAGAAAATCGTCGGTAGGATTCTCAAGGCCTGATCTTTCCGCCATGCTAACTTAGCTTTGATAGCTCTTTTATACTGTGCAGTGTCGTCCGCTCTCAAGGTGAACCCGCAAAGAGATGGTCGCTCCTTTTGAAGGAGCATTGCCTGCGACACGGTCGCATAACGAAGCAAAGTAGAGCAGATATCAAGAGACCTAGATGGGGTACTTCGCATGGGCTGTCATTTCTCTTGATGCGCGTCTGTATAGGACGCACTGGGGTTTCGAAGAGAGCGGCCATGTGTTCACCCTGAGAGCATGATGGATGACCTTGTGGATACCAATCTAGGTAAGCAATTGAATGAAAACTGTTTGTCGACAAACGTGCTCGGAGAAAAAAAAGACTGTCATGTTTGACAAGCTATTTGCAGCCCTACGAAATATAAGAGAGGTCTAAGTTAAGATGTGGCGCACTATACATAACAGTGCTCGACTCTCCTGTCCCACCATAACACTACGAAAGATGAGGGAAATCTGGTCCACCACGTCGGCACACGGAGGTTAGCACAAAACTATGCAGTCACCATTCTGCCTAGATCACCCTTACCTTTCGTAGTCAGCAGCACAGAAGGGTAAGTTGCATAACCGTATAGTGCACTATCCTGATTGATTTAGACCGCTTTTACCTTTCGTAGTCAGCAGAGAAGGGTAAGAGCACTGCCACGTAGAGAGCGCCCTCCTAATTATTTTATATCGCCCTTACCTTTCAGAGTGCCGCCAACAGATTGCGAAACGGAGGAGTCTAGGTGGTGAGGTCACGACAGGTATGCTCTACGGTTAGTGCCTAGTAAGTTCCGGATGGCGCACTTATATTGCAGTGTCAGCCATAGATCATTTTGGAGAGATTTGGAAGATGCCTAACTGCATACTCAGGCGCAAGATAATATTTCCCGTTTGTAGAACGAGATATGACAAGCCCATACGCTTCCGTTGATAAAGAGCGCTGGAAAGGGAAACATCAAACAGCTTCGGGACTGTAAATTGAAAGTCATCATAGTGAAGAAATAGCTTCATTCTTCTGGGAGATAAAGCCGAGTGCAATCCTCGGTCATTTCGTGCGGCTGGAGTGGGCGGTCTCTTCAATAGGGAGTACGATGACAGTTGTTTGAGTGACAGGAGCGATGAAGGCGAGGACGGCACGTGTGCCTTTTAGAAAGGCCATTCTTTGAACTCTGCGAGTACCAACAGGCAAGGTTGATAGTGTGTGGGACAGAGAAAACCAGCAAGCGACGGCATTTGTTGCGCAAAAACACGAAGCATTGAGAAAATGTGGTATGTCGCTCGTGACATTCCTTGCGGGATTTTGGTTATGACTGACAGCGTAAAGGTGTGCTCCACTGAGATTTCGACTGCCAAGGGTTCGTTAACGTAAATGGATAACACTCAGCACACGATCGTTCTTGTTTTTCGCCTCCACCGTAATGCGGTGGGAGCGGGTGAAATACCACCCGCGACCATGGGATCAGCAATTGAATGCCAAAGCCACCGAACATGCCTCCTTGGAGACTTGCACGCTGCGTGTTCCAAAAAAAAAAAGAAATGTTAGTGAACCGTTGTGGTCTGTCAATTCCTATACATTATGACGAACGGAAGAAGGAAAAACTGCATTAATATACGTACTATTTGTACAGAGAATAAAACCCTCCAAATCGGCCCACTTCCAAATTTGGTTCGAGCCTCGGATAAAACTCATCGTAGCATACCAGCAAAGTCTCACCTGGTGTTCCTTTTCGTGCTGCGGGTGGCTGTCAGCTGCAGTATTTGTCCACGGTCGAGCTAGGTCCCTAACCTCGCGACATTGTCCGCCTGGAGCCTCGTGTCATTCCTTCCAAAAAGTATTTGCTCTCCCTTAGCGCAGAGTCGTGATTGCCTGACATGCCGATGTCCGGGATTGCAGCGCTGTGCACAAATTTATTGCCTTTAGGGGCGCAGATCTATGAAATTTGACAAATCAATTTTTTTTTATTCTTTCATGATTTTGAAAATAAAGAGTCGGCATAATGTCGGGATTGAGAGGATCGCGCGATTCTCGAAGTCAATTCTCATCTGATATAGCTAGAGGACAGTTTTAGCTGCCTATAGCTAAACGCTAATAGAAAAAGTAGGGGAATACAAACATGTAATATATCTAACTATTTAGAAACATCATAAAAATTTGTCAAAATTTATTTAAAAATTTTGTGCGCTTAAAAGACGAATACAGGAAAGTACAGGACAGAATAAAATATATATAGGACCGAAGCGGAATTTCTAACTTTAATAACAGAAAAAGAGTCGATACAGGCGCGCTTATATATGCGCTGATACCAGAAAGAAGGCTGTATGTCTTCTTCTTAAGCAGCACTTCTTAATTATCATGTATCTATACTAGCTCGTCACAAAGTTATACTTCATTCAACCGCCGTGCTAAGCGATAGACTGCATAGGCGGCATTGGTTCGGAATAAAATGTTTTAATCTTCCTCACTAACCAACCATACTTTTCTAATTTGCCCGCTATTTTCTTTCTAACTTCGAGGCTGGCAGAGCACGTTCCCAGCAGGTTTAAATTTGAAGGCTGGTAGCGGATAACAATTTATTTTAATTATTGCTTAACACGTGCAATTAGATCAGTTCTACAATTGGACACTGCTATATGTCCCCAAGTTTGCCCAGGCAAGATAACTACTGACAATCTCGTAGATAGCCTTTTCCACATTCAAGTTCCAGGTTCTTACTAATTCCTAAAAAAAATAAAAAAAAAAAAAAAAAAAAAAAAAAACAACGACTGCCTGTCCGCTACAACCAGATCAACTGATCACGGACAGAAGTGGAGATAAATGACGACGCAGAGCGTTCTCTTTCTTTGCTCTGTTCGCATTCAGTGTCCCTAAAGCCTCACAGTTTCAAATAAAAACGAACTCACCCAGCCTGTCACTTTTCCTGCCTATCTGTATTTTTAAGCCCATCAAGGGACTTTAATGCATACCGGCCGTGTTTATACCGGGCCTGGCCTGGCATGCGGTTCGGCGCTCGGTTCACTCACTCACTCCCTTGACAACCACCGATGCTGATGTAGCGTCTGCATCACGGTGGTCTGCATGCTGTGCTGGAAAGGGAAGCGAGACACAACGCAGCCACCAAACCAGTCAGCGGAAGGCAACAGACGCGATACGGGGAGGCGGGTGATAACTACACGGCGGCGGCGGCGTCTCGGGCGTATGCACATTGTGAGAACGAAAACTCCTCGGAATAGGCGCTCGCTGTACAATTCAGTGGCGCGTCGCCAGGACTCGATTGTGGCGCTTGGATACACTGTACTCGTGGCGGAAGGGCAGTGGACTGCCGCGAAACGGAGGATCATCGCACGAGGACGGTGCAGTCCGAAGGGAGAGACATCACCGCGCTGCCTTGGCGCACAAGGTTGGTCCGCTAAGCGGGGCACTTCGTGACGCTTTCAATAGAATGTAGTAGTCGTAGGTGCCACGCTATTGAATTATGTCAAAAAACCGCGAGTATGGTTCAGGCGAAGTGTATGGTTGCTTAGCAAGGAAAGAAAGGCGGCAAGAAAACTGGCCATGGCGCGACGAAGAAGGAAAGGGTTAGGAAAGGATTAGCTGCACGTGCTCGGCTGCAGAGGCGATCGTTTCGCTGAGGTGTGCATATATAGTAGCTCATGGTCGTAAACTGGTCGTAAATAACACCAGTTGACACGATAGCTTTACCTTGAAAGCCGTGAGCCGGTGTCTGATTTCAGTTTGTGTTGTCTCGTGGCCATTGCCTTAGCTGTACACATTGCTGACACGGACAGCACTGCAATATGATTCTGTGGTGAACTAGCTGGTTTTTTACTGTTCGCAGCTGAAAATAGCGCGCATTCATATTTCACGGCCGTTTTTCTCCCGGTGTGATTGCGAATCAGCTGGGTAGTTGAAGCGCCGTATTTCGGTTGCATCGCACGCAAAAAGGTATAAATGTATATTTAGATAAAAATATATTTTGGTTACTTCTGGATAAAGTTGATAAATACTTTTGGATATCATGTCCCAAAAGCAAAACTAGATGTGCAACCGCAAAAAGCGTACATGGCAAATAATAATCGTATGCCCAAATTTTGTTATCCTTCATACAGGGGTAGTCAAAATTTCCCGGGCCACAGGGTCTGCTTTTGCAGGGTAGCCACGACGGTCTTAAATCTTAAAATACGTGTGCAGTGTAGAAGAAGCTTTATTCTGACCTTTAAAATAACTAGTAGTTTTAAGGGGATTTCAATGTCAGAAGATGCCGACCAGAAGCAGCGCCTTTTGGCTGGGAACTTTTGACTATCACTGTACCTGTACTTTGCTTTCCAGTGCTTAGTCATACAAGACTTGTGTATCAAGAGTTAACGCTTCTCTTGACAAGCTGTACGATAGTGTCCATTTCAGCGGAGTTAAGAACGTAAGAGCTACCACACTATGACGAGTAATTTCAGATAGCTTCTCGCTTCTGAAATATGAATTAAGGATGCTAAGAAGGTTGATTAATTGGAATAACTCTGACGACGCCACAAGAAATGACACAAAGACAGAGGGGAATAGGAAACAAGTTATAAAAAACAGAACTGCGCGAAGGAAACGGGACAAGAAGGCACGAATACACACACACACACACAAGTTCTGTTTTGTTATAACCATGAACCGACTAGCCCAACATCACGTCTTACAGGAAACAAGTGCTCACTAATAACTGAAAGTTTTGATGCGGATGTGTTAGAATGCTTCGAGAAACATAGGTAGGAAAACCTCATCTAACTTACCAAGAACACCTGCTGTTAAATTTTTCCTGGCTATAACTTATTTGCGAGGCAAAAGATTGAAGGCGGAGAGGCGCATATGTCGCGGTTTTCTTTTTATATGAAACGCGTAGAAATTCTGGCTCGCGTTTAGATAAGAGAGTAAATGATTTGGTTGTAATAGAGCCCGAAAAACACTTCGAAGTATTTAGTGCGCAATAATAGATGTTTTAATCGCATACGCTCAGGAATAGGCACTTGGCACTGCGAAGACTTCCGCAGCGACTTCCGATGTGTTCTGTGTAAGGAGCGCACGGTGCACCCCGCTTGGATGCTTTGCTTCTGGATGTGTCAAAAACAAACGTTAATAGCCTTGAGTCAGAGCTACCCGTGCTATTCAGGCAGCTTTATGCATAAAGGGCGTATATACCTCGCGAGGCAGCAAGGTATGCGGATTGCTCTACGGTCACATTACATTGTCGCACGGGGTAACACGGCACAATTCCCTGTCATGCTAGCATAAACTCGTTTCCGCTCTTATAGTCCAGTATAATGCATTGCGAGCCATTGCATTGGTGACATCTGTTGAATGCAGATAAGTAGGGTGCATTGTTCAGCATGAAAGCAGCCTCGTGACAGCAAAATAATTTTTCGCTGAATTACGAAGCATCAGTATGCTCCCTCGTCTTTGAAAGCATATCATAACACGGAAAGCCGCGAAAAAAGGCTGGGCACTTGTACAACCTGCTTTATCTCGTCGGATAAGCACGTTGTAAACTCGATTTGCTGTATGGCCTCACACCAAGGTTGTCACGTTGTCGCTGGTGTAAACCGGTAAAACAATAATCTGCCGTCAAGTGTCGTTTAAGATTTGTGAGACTCAGCTGCTATACCGCGTTTCACCTAAGGCTTTCTGCACTTTTTAAAAATATGATTTTTGAGTTTAGAAGAGCGAATACTTTGGCACAGCATTGACAGCTGTGGTGTGCATGAAAATACAGCTGAGACATGTTAATTAGTACGATGGTTAACTGATAATATATAGTTGTTTTTTAGCCATTTGACTTTAGGCTTTTCATTTACTGGGTGGTCTGCAATGCACCGCCAATAATATATCATATCAGTTTTCACATTTAAATAAATGTCGATCTCATCTGCGATGCAGCACGATAAACACTTTGGGTCGGGCTCTGGCCTGTTCGGCCGTTGTAAAAGGGAGGCCATAAATATAGGCGCGCTTTTGCGCGACGCGCACTCTCTGCGCATGCTCAGTTTGTTTCATCCAAGTGTAGACTGCAACTTCCCAGCGCGGTCGCGAGAATGGTGGTTTTTCTTTGGAATATAATAACCGATATTGATAAAAGTTACGGCTGGCTACAAACCTCTCAATAAATGAATAGAGCGAGAGTTATAATCAAGAATTTAACTATTATTATCAGGCAACCTACCATCCTGTTAAATATTACCACGTATCAGCTCTCTTCTAATGCTGCCGATGCTATAGACGTCGAAGGTGGGACTCTTCTAATACAAATATTCTATTTAAAAACTATATTGTAGATAGCCTTAGGTAAAACATCATCTATATACTAACAAGGAATTCATAGTTTTCAAGTTCTTTTCAGTCGTCGAAGTTCATCTGGCCCCCTCTTCGGAATACCCGTGTTATTATTGCATTCCGTGCCGACTTAAATTCGACACACTATATCAGTCGCATGAGTTCTAATCACCAGCCAAAGCTTCACCATTTTACTTATCCACCACTACTGCAACCAACTGCACATTTAGTTGTCCTGTAGTCGTTCTCTTAAGCGCGCAACACTGTGCAAACGCCGGTGCCGTGCACTGTGCTATAACAGAGCATTTTTATGGAATCGCTACCGCTGACCAGGTACCGCGAGCGGCCAGCGATTAGACGCTGACGGTCTTGGCGAAACGCATTATCTTTGGCCGAGTCAGAGTTGACAATGGTAAGTTTCGCGCGAAACACGGTAACAACGGAGTGACCTCGTCGGCAGCGGCGGCCAAGGGCGATCCTTTCTGATAGAGAGGCATGCATGGAAAGCTAGATCGCTTTCATGACTCGGAGGAGTCTGTGTGGGAGCGAACGTTGTGTTAAGCCGAGTGGGGTAGAAATGAGCGCTGCGGGATAGTAGACGTCCTTGTTCATGATAGAAAGAGGACCGAGAAGTGGTCGCTATAGCCGCCTTATGTGAAATTTTCTTTATGCAGCCTACTATGCGGAAGGAAATGTATGTGTACTTTTGAGCCATCTTGGGTGTGCTGCACACGTTTGATCATTGCACTGTGACGTCGTACGCTTATATCATAACTCCGAACTATTTGACGTATATGTCATGGAACATATCATGGTAAAATGACGTCGTAGCGAACTGTAAAACACTATTCTGCGAGTAGCTGGCACTTGGGATAGGAAAACGTATTTTCCTCCTCTGTAGACTATGTTTACTCTCTATCGGAATATAAGCAAGGCTTTAAATTAAAATGTGCTGCCAAAGGTCACAAGAGCCAGAGTAAGAGCTGGCGACGTTGGTGCGTGCACGGTTGCCGAATGAGATAAGAGCCAAGTAGGGAAAGAAAAAAGAGTTTCGCCTCGAAGAGCAGGCCTCTGTCTCAGCAGCAGTCGGAGGCTCGTAAGGGCCAAGGGCAGCACATATTGTCATGCGTAGCACGGCAAGTTTGGCTCTTGGAGAGGTGGTAGCTGGAGGAGAAAGGAAATCAGTTATGTCCCCCGTAACACCTCCAACTTCATAAACATCCTCTTTGGTACAGCGGTACGGTTGTGGAAGGCCCCTTAAAAGGAGCAGTGCAACTTTGGAAGAAATTCGTAACTACATCATTTTCGCTTTCTATGTGCGCAGGTTAAATGACCTGAAGGACTTCTGCTTCTTATATCGACGACTGGCAAAAATGTAAATTCTGTTCATATGCACGGCTTATTTGTCGTTCTCATTTCGTTGAAACAATTCACTGTTGTCTTCTGTAATTCTTAGGAAATGCTATGTAAACGGGAAAATATGCAGCTATATGCAGTCTTTTCAAAAGTTAAGAGCTCCGGGTTAGCGCCCACGCGCGCCTTTGTGTGTGTGTGTGTGTGGGAGGGGGGAGGTTGCTTCTTATCCGTGTAATTCCCCTCTTGTAAAGCAATCGACATAGTCCCAAGGCTAGGATGAGGGAGAGCCGGGAACTCCCTCTCACTTGCAGATTTGGAGCACTTAGGATGCAAATCGAGCCAGAAGCAGTGGCACAGAAGCAAATAACCATGTCCTAAAACTTTTTAGAAACGGGTGTTCATCGGAATCAGAGCCAACGACATAGACATCTTAAGAAAGAGTGTGCACCGGAATGAGAGCCAACGACGTATAGACAGTACATTCTATATAGTTTGGGCTGGTATATCTGGTGCATCAGGGTCAAGTTTGCTACAAATAAAAACGAAACTATAGAGGCACGAGTGAACCAGACGTACGCAGGACGAACCTAGCTAACAATATGTATGTTGTGGCGCGGCAGCCTGCATGTATACTAGTGGCATTCATCAAGAGTGAAAACGGCTACTACGGGGTAGAACTGCTTCCTAATTGCTTTTATAAGAGCAGTAGCTCTTTCTTCTTACATTTGCTGGCTTGTCGTCAGTTTCTCCCTTGCTCTCAGACTGTGCATTTCCTCTTCTCAACCGGTATTATATACTCCACTTGAGAAAGTGTGTTTGTGTGTGCGTGCGTGCGTGCGTGTGTGTGTGTGTGTGTTTGTGTGTTTGCGTGTGTGTGTGTCCCCGCTTAAAATCACAATTGCGGGCAGAGTTGTGGCACAGGGTTCTGAGTGGAGTCAGACGAATCGGCACCATATGACGCACAGAATTGTTTTTCGAGCTGAATCCTAACATGTGCGAGAGATTCGCACAGACGACCTTTGGTCCTCGGAACCGTGAGGGAGTGCGAGTATTGGGGGGCCGTGGCGGGCGAACCAGTCGTCGCAGAGAGTAGCGAGTGGCATTAAAAGATTCGGTGTTTTGTGACGTACACGGTGGCATCAGAATTGAAGATCTAGGTTTAATTTCTGTAAAACGCGAGCCAACGCTCTTAATCGTATCTCTGTGGCGGTCGAGCTCTTTTTTAAGCCAATATATAGTACACAAAACGTTAATGCATGCGTAGAGGCGGTCGTCAGTGGAGCCTCAATTATTTCTCGAAATCAAATTTTAAGCCCATTATACGAAGCAGGTCGATTCTGTCAGGGCACAATGAGCCTTGGACATTTGGGTCACGTATGCAAGGTTACACTGGTATACGGCCGATTGGGGTGGTGCATAACTACTCCTCTAGTTCTCCAGTCTTGTTGCTAACATATAGGGGTGTTTTTGCAGCGTCTACAAGGCAGTGCTATATTTGCATTAGGTAAGGCCACTCAGGCAAGCACAGCGCATTCTATCCGGATTCATGGTTGAGCAAGTTGGTGGAAATCGAATTCAGCGATCGCGAAAAAGACGGCGCGCGGCGCAAGCGCGGCGAGGAACGTGTAAGCATGCATACGTATACGATCAGTTCTGTACATTTAATTATATGCATCCCATATAAACTGCAGTACAGCCTTTGTCAAAAATATACGGCCCAAGGGGTTCGCTTGTAAGCACTTTACCTAAGCCCCTGGAAGCAATACTGGAATATATAGGTAAGCATAGAGAAGAATGGGGACTAGATTTATCGTCTACTCGATTTCAAACGATGCAGTTGCGTACTGAGTCCCGTTACGGGGCTTAGAAGCAAAACCCTTGGGCTGTATATTTTTGACAAAGACTGTACATATATGTCGCAGTCCGGTCTCCCAAGTGCGCATAGCGCATCACAGATGGCAGCAGTGTATACTTATTAAAAAATGTCTAAGATTTATTTACTCCGCTCACATCGAACTTCCCATTTTATGGACGGATCCTATAATATCAACGGCGACTCTGGGAGCAACTTCTTTATACTACCTGTTAATGTGTCGATGCAGTTAGTAGATGAGTCCAATAGAAAGAACTCGCCGCTCTCCAGGGAGGCGTTGTAGAGAAGAGCCGAAAAGTTTTACCTTTACTTCTCTTGCCGTTCTCTACACGTGCGTTTGCGTTTCTTCCTGACGCCTCACATTCATGCTCGTCAATCTCCTACTTGGCAGCTAAACCGTTAAAATTTAGCTTCTGGGCTTGCGTCCCCTTATTGTCATTTTTCTTTATTATATTTTTTCCCAAGAACGCTAGGCAGCTAGAGGCAGGTCATATACGAAGTTGGAGTTGTCCTTTTAAACGCGCTGATGCCGGTAGAATGAGATTAAATGCAGATTCAAAGCATGCACTTAACGATCCCCGAAACGTGTCCAGCCTTAGTTAGTAGACCATTCTGCGAAAAAACTTGGTCTAATACTCTTCAAAGCTTCATGCAGGCGGCGCATTATGGCGCATGCCATAGCGACGTCTTGCTCGTTCAAAAGAAAGCGCGTGGCACGCGCCGTTAAAGCAGAAAGGTGAAGGGACGTCGCCAAAGTTTCTACTTTCTTGCCACACATTGAGTCGCAGAGCTGTAGCGCTGCTCAGCGATGGTTTGGGAGTCTATTAGTATGCATATATGTCCTCGATGCTAGCATCCGCCTGACCTAACTACCTCACCCAGAACACGTGATACCATTGGATAAGCAAAGAAATACAAAATGCTCGCGCTAACGCGTCTGTAACAGACGAGGTGTCGCATACGCTGAGTCATCGCTGCTGGCACATGGGTGCAGTCGAGAGCTGAACGAAATGTCGTTTGGTCGAAGACGAATGTAACGTTACGGACGAGGAAGAAGCGGGCAGTGGCGCGGGCAGGAGCGCTCGCGCTAGGCCCGCCGCGATTCATTAAACGTCATCTCACTGTCATTAAGCATCATCTCTGAGTTGTCTTTCTTCGGTGTTTATCTGCTTGCCGCCCCATAACATTTGGTTGGAGGCACTGGGTACGTCATGATCATCGCTCATCATGACCCGGAGCTCCGGCGCCCTGCGTCTTCTTGCGCCGTCGGCAGAAGGTTAGGAGACATCGCATGGCTGGTCCTCAGCCTGCCGGATCCAACAAGACCTTGCCCCGCCCCGACCACAAGATAGGACGAAGGAGAGACTGACCCAAGACGGCCGCCCACACGACCACCAGACACAGAGAACCGAACGACCTTGTGACCCGACAGAAAGCGCGATGGCTGTCTTCTCAACCACAGAGGTTTGAGCTGCTTCTCATCCGAAGTCAACCCGGCTTCCGCGATCATCCTCCCATCTGCGTTACTGATAGCGGCCAGACTAGACAAGAAGTATCCACCATTAGGATATTGTGGCTTGTTATTCAGAGCAACCGGAAAAACGCCGACCTTCTGGCTAAACTCACAGCCTGTGCTTCGCAGACCATTAGCCTCATTCGGACATTGCTAACACAGAGGCATGAAGGAGGTTGACTTACCACGTCTGGTCCGGACATTTGTTATCTGTCGTCTAACCTACACTTTGCCTTACCTCTACGTTAGCTGCCAGGAACGAGACCGCGTGTACTGTGCTATTAGACAAGCATACAAGGCTGCTCTTCATGAGCCTCACCGGACCCCCACCTACAGAGGCCTGGTATTAGGGGTCTCTGACACTACAACGGAGCTCGTGGAATATTATCTCATCTCTCAGTACGATCGCCTCAACCACAACCCCGCCGGACGTCACATACTCGACAAGGCAGAAATAAGCCTTGAAGTGACAGTCTCTGACAAGGCCGAGCTCATAGTATTTTGTGTACTATATTCAGGCAGCAAGTGCCTGGAAGGCGGACATAGAGGCAATAAATGTCTGAAAGTCGACTCCCTCCTGCCCCCCCCCCCCCCCACACACACACACACACACGTCGCAAAACACCAGGTTAGCAAAATACAAAGCGAGCATGGTTCGGCACTTTTCCACGATACCATTACAACAAATCCTTACAACACTCCTGCAGGGTTCCAGGTCGGTGCCCGCCCAGGGTTTCAAGTGTTCCTTTCCTGATGATGTCGAACGAACAAGAACACAGTTGGTAAGCCGTGCCTTTGGCCGATATTGCCAAATGCATGGGGCTTAGGGCTCGGGTATGATTGCGGGTTTACAGACGCTGGCCAGTGTGGGCTGCACGAATGAGGACCTTAAGCTAGCTTCATTAAAGCTTAACATGTCGGCGATTCGTCGTATCGTCATTCGCACCGTACTGCGGCGACCACGTTTCGATGAAGGTGAAACGGAAAAGCGGCCATGTGCTGTAGGATGTCAGTGCGCGTTAAATATTCCCAGGCGGTCGAAGCTAAACCGGAACTCTACACTGCGGCAACTCTCTTTCTCTCTCTCTCTCTCTTAATTCAGTCCCACCTTCCTCCCTTTCCTTATGGCGCAGTTCAGCAACACCACTTTGCCTAGATGCTGGGTTCAGGTGTCTGTGGAGAAGTGATAGCGACAGCGCCTTTGCTTTCCTTTCTACAGACTAATTTGCTCTACCCCTCAACTCATCGCATGACGGCGGTCAAAAAAGACAAATTTTGTGACGGTGCCCCACCACTGACCGTCCCGTCCCGCCCTCGTCACTCGGGAGCGTGGATGACAGGGTGCACTCAGACAAGCACAGATGACGCAACAGGATGGAGGCAGAAAAAAAGCTAGTTATTCGCCACGCAAGCCATTGGCATATTTTGAAGGATCGCTTTGAAAGGATGAGGCCTCAAGGAAAGAAGCTTGCTTAAACTAACCCAAGCTTACGTAATAAGTCGCGTGAGCTATCCCACGCCGTTTTTAAATATCAGATCAGAGGAAAAGAAGAGATTAGACTCTCATTCGACGGTGCATAAAGAGGGCCCTGGACTTACCAATTACCACATCCACAGAGAAGCTCCTTTCTATGGGAGTGCATAATAGCTGGGACAAAATAGCGGAGGCTGTCAGAGTTTCGCAGCTGGAAAGATTAAGTCGAACGACCACGGGCAGAACTATACTCGAAATGGTAGGCCTGCAGACAGATAGGGGACTACGAGAAAAAATCAAGTATCCCACAGGACTGCCGAGAAAATATAATCATTCCCCCCCTCCTTCGTAACATGCATCCCATATTCAACACAGAGAGGAGGGAGAAGAGAGCGGAAGCACTAATCAGACGCTTCGATTCGATGGACAGCAAGTCGGTTGCATACGTGGATGCGGCAAGTGGCAGAACGGGGGCGGCGGTCGCCTCGGTGGTCGACGGCCGAGGTGCCCCGGTATCGGCCGCCACCATTAGAAGCCGCAACGCCGCAACGGCTCAAGAAGTTGCTATAGCGCTCGCTTGCGTCGGAACGCAAGCCAATTTCGTAATCAGCGATATCAAAACTGCTATTTGGAATTTTGGAAAGGGTAGGGTCTCGCCGGAAGTGGCAAGGATTCTGGCCAGCTAGACGATTAAACCGAAAAATTCGCCTAATTTTGGGAAGACGACCTAGGTATGAAGACAACCTAGGTATGGTATGAAGGCAACCTATGTATGAAAAAAGAGAGAGAGGGCAAAGATGTGCAAAGAAAATGAAAATAAATGTTATCTTGAAACGCCTTCATATCTTTGATGTACACTCTCCCCCTCCCCCTTTACTTTTTCAATATTCTTATTTTTTTTCTTTTCGTGCCATGCAAATTTTTTTTTTTGGTTCATCCGTTATTTTATATTGGTTTAAGTATGTTGTGATTTTGGGGGTGCGGAGTGGGCAACGTTATCTTTAGTTCTTTTAATCGCAGATGCTACAGCTTCAGTCTCATGGTGTCTAATTGTTTATGCCCTTGTTCGTTCGAAACCCGCCGCCGGACACCCACCGGTAAAAATGGGTACAAGCATCCCCCGGCCTGGCGCCCGGCTCTCACAGGGGTGTGCGCTTGGGAGAGGCTCCGCAAACCCCGCTGCGCTCCTTCTGGGGCAAAATAGTTTCGAACACTTCATCCTGCAAAGGTGGTTCGAGTTACCGTGTTTCACGGGGTTCAAAACTGAAAACGAGTCATGTTCTGCACACGCGAAAACTCAGAAAAGCCTTGTTTTAAGTGCGAAACGCTCTAAACTAGCGTGTCGAAAGATTTAAAGGTTCACTGTCACTGATGAAGCTCACTTTTCAGAGATCACTGCAGTCCCATGGCAAGTCCGGATTTCCGGCCTGTCTGACTTTGCGAGAAAAATTACAAATTAAAATTACCAAAAATTACGTGCCCCATCTACGCCAGTTAGGTGTAGTGGCGAACTTCAGCGCAGCCGCAGTGCAATGGCCAGCCTCAGCTCGGGCAGACAGTATTACTGAGCACCGATCTGCCAGCACCAGGTAAATATTATTGCTATGAGGCTCTGTTTGTTCGAAACTAAGCCCCCGAAGGAGCACAGAAGGGTTAGCAGAGCCTCTTCCAAACGCACACCCCTGAAAGAGCCGGGCGCCGGACCGGGGGACGCTTGTGCCCAATTTTACCGGTGGGTGTCCGGCGGCGGGTTGGTTGGTTTGCGGTTGGTCTCCAAAAGGGCTGAGCTCCCTACCTCTGTTAGTGCTTTTTTTCTTAGTGCACCGTGAACCCTTTTGCAGCGAAAGTGCTACAAAGCAAATATATTCAGCTCTGGTTGGTAGTAACTACTTGGTAGTAGCAGATTGGCAGTAACTACTGAACGGAAGTCTGCGTACTCTAGTCCTAATAGTCTGGGAGGAAACTAGACATCGTATCTGCCTGGTGCACATGCTTGTCATTTGACTTGAGCTATTTCATATTATTGCCATGAGGCTCTGTTCCGCAAAATTAATTGTTTTTCTGTTGTATTTGCTGTAATCTCTTTGGTAGGCTTTGTTTCTGGAGTTCTTAATTTACTTCTTTTCGCCGGACTATCTGCGTTCTATCCCGAACGCGGCGGTCTCTTTCCGATGGAGGCAGAACGCAATTTGCGCCGTACGTTAATCTGGAGACGTTCACTACGTTTTCCTCAGCGCCCACGTCCCTCTGGAACTGTAAGCCCCGTGCACCATACCACGGACAAGCAGTGTAGTTAGTGCGAGATTTCGGATAAAATTATTGTTCGATAAAGATGCCTGCAGTCGGAAGTCAGAATAAAAAGCAAGAAAAAACAGTTTACTAGATTAGATTATTGAAAGGATGTCAGATTCTACTGTCCTTGTTGACGCGGAACCCTCCTTAATCGGGAGCCGAGTCAAACAGGTGTTTCACATCAACCGAAATAGAGAAAGAATTCCTGAGATGGCTTATACCAGTGGCTGCAGGAAGTAATTGAATGAGCGGACAAGGACAGTGTCCTCCTTTTGTGTTTTTGTACGAAGTTTGCTAATTATATCTATTACAACTTGTTTTCGCTATCGTTCAGCGTCACTTTCTTTCTTACAAGTGGCATGCGGAGAGGAGAAATGATATTTAGAATCTGGAATAACTTGTGCGAAATACACGGACAGCGAAAACGTCTAGGCCGGGCGGCTCTTAGACACCGGCGAATGTCTTTCTATAGCACGGAGGGGCCATTCCAGGCAGTTATCTCCACTTTATGTTGTAAAGTTATTTCCTTGCCATTAAGTTCGCCAGCAGTAGTCATCTTTAGGTGCGGGCTAATCAACTGTACGATGCCAGATTTTAATGACCACGCTGCAGAACTCAGTTTCTTAGAGCAGCCTTCACGACATATCATTGTAAACTGTCGCGACTGAGAAAGCTCCGGGATTAAGATGTAGCACGTCTAATCTAATCTTGCTTCAGGTGAGGCTTTGAGCCATTAGCAATATAAGGGTACTTCACAAGGTACGGGGTTCAGGAGGTGGTCACCCTTTTACTAATGAGAGACGCTGCATGATAAAAGCCACATCTCCTTGTTTGTTTCTAAAAACAAAAAGCAGCAAGTTGGAGATTAAGCTTGGAGCCGCGCGTTGTCTTTGTTTTCTTTCGAAACGACCCACTACTACTTCTGCAGATGTTCTGAATGAATGTTGTTGTATGCGTCTTTCTTCAAAGTCGCAAAGGCGGTCATTGCGATTTTTGAAGTCTAGCCCGGCAGCTTTTATGGCTGCATTCAGTTTTCTTTGTCTTTCTAACTTTTATTTTACCGACCATCTGGAGGGTAAAGAGGCCGTGCTTTTGTAATTTGCGCCGACATCTTTCGAACGCTTTAAACAAATCTTACAACCTGCAGCACCTCTGCCTCTTTCGTATGGGCCACCATGGTGCGTGATCTGTGACAATTGTTCCACGTGAACATCCGCAAGGTCTTTCAATGCACTATCATCCAGAACATCTAATGCTTGACTACTTGAACGCCAGCCGTTTGGGAGTGATTGTCAAATTATACGGCTCCTCACCAACTACAGTTAGCGCAGCGCGCCTAGGTTTGGCGGCCATCTTCAGATTCCTGCAGTAGGGGCGCTACTCTGACAATTACGTCAACATAATTTTTAAGAAATATGTTTCCCACTACTTCTAATATTACTGCTCAAACCGTTATACTAGTATTACCACCACTACCACTACTACCGCCAGTAGTTCAGCGGGCTCTCTTCCACTGGAGCTGAGCTCTGAAATTCACCTCTCTCTCAGCCGGCTGTCTGCAAGGCTCCAATAAGCCCTGGCTCCGTGTTTCAGCCAAGGCGCAATTGTTTTCGCGACCGCAGCAGTTGTCTTTTCTAGAAACGCCCGTAGCTCTGCTCAAACTTGCCGCAGATTAATTGTTCTAATATAGCCATTTGGCAGTAGACGCAGTGGCTTCGCAGGCATTGATCGTTGGTACTTTCATAATGCTAAATTTTATGCATATGAATTCGAACCAAAATTTTTCTACACTGACCAACCGAATTATTAGGGGGGGGGGAGGGGGGGGGGGAGGATTAGGAGGACGAATAGATGGGATTGATATGGAGCAGGATTGCTGTGTGGGCTAGTCGGTGAGTCTGCATTGCTGGACTGAAGGCATCATTACTCTACCAAACAAAGGGCCGAGACGAAGTAAGAAGACTAGACGGGACCAGCCCAGCTGGCAGCAATGGAGTATTTTTTTTAAAGAACAGTGAGTGCATAGGCGAACGGCAGTAAAGAAACTCATGGGCCTTAGTAACGTGACACTCAAACTTACTACGGCGGGTTTTTATGTTTTGATGTCCAGAAACCACATCTAACTGTCATAAGAGTGACAGACATGGCTCAAGTTCAATTTCTTCGTTTTGATTAGGCGACTGTCCATTGATTCTCAGGTGAACTCGTCCATAAAATGTTGTGTATGAGAACGCAAGTCTGCAGCAGGATTCCATGCAACGCACAATGATATCTGTTAAAGCACAGGCTGACAAGTTGTGGCAATGCCCGTTTATATGTAGGCTAATATTCATTCTGGCCAACGCACGTTAAGAAAGCGGAATACTGTAGACAATCGAACATACTCAGGGTAGCTACCGCGTATTGCGGTTTTATGTGACTACGACACTTTAAGTTCGACGGCCTTTCAACGCCTCTTTCTGACTGCACGCTCGATATCCTGGTTTCAGAAGGATGGAGAACACGCCTACATCATTACAGGGCGTGATGTTGCTCAGTTTGTCTTGGATTTATATTAACATTAAACTTAGTTTGTAGAAACACACAAAAATATTTTGCTGCGACGATTTTTTTGAATTACTGTTTGAAAAGATGTGTGCAGTCTCTTACACAACACTGGTGTGCTTTGAGAACATGATAAGCCTTGCACTCTGGAGTGCCATACAGTGCCAACTATCGAACTCCTCTTGAAAAGTCTCTAAGCGTGTAAAAGAAGCGCTAGTGTTGACTTTCGTTTGTAACCTCTCCTCGATGGAATACATCTTGAGGTGTTATTTGGCAACTCGTTTCGAGGACTGCATGGCCGGGCAAGCTGAGCAGAATGGTAGCGCTTTATTGCAATGTACTTGGGAGTACTGGGAAACGAAATTCTTAGTCCTCTTGAACACATTTGAACTATTAATAATGTAAAAAGTAATTACTAATTCTCAACAGGATGAGGTAGAAAAACTGCGAGCAAAACTACCCTTTCTGATACCATCATTCTCAAAAATTAGATAAAATTTACGCTATTAAAACGCTGCAGTGAATCTAAAAGGAGAGATCTTACAATGCAGAAATATCTAATCGCTTGCAGGGAAGATACTCCGCAAACACAGCAAATAAACTATACGAATGCAATCACACAGAATAAAAATTGATACACATCTAATCTTTCCTCTCAAGAACAAGAGTGGCATAACGTAGTGTTAGTGTGCACAAGAATACGCTCAGAGCGGATTTGGCATAAAATAACACAGAGTTCGCATAATTCTAATGATCACATTCTAAACTTGGATTTTGTTTTCTAAAAAAAAAAGGTCCTGCAATATCACTTTGGTATTCTTACATATTTACAATTTCTTATTGCTGAGCTGAGAACCACATTGAAAATTACGTTGCGATGGCATTTCTATTCAGCTAGCCTTATCCATTTTCAAGTATAGTTTCGTGGAACACCTTTACTTAGAAGACAACTCGGGGATAATGCAAGATACTGTTATGAACCTGGCGATGAGAATATCCAAGCTTTTGATGCGTACCGAAAATTTGCGTATAAGGTTTTTATTTCCCTTCCATACGGTATAGTTATAAACTGCTGTAGAAAACCTATTCGCTGTGTATATGAAAAATTAATCGTGAAAAGAACTGTAGGCTACTGCAATGCATGTTTTTGAACATATTAATAGAAATGATCGTAGCTTTTCATGCTCCACAATGGTTTACTCCGAGTTACTTATGTGTCACAAAAATCAACGCGATCAAAGTTTACTCTGAAATTTGCCCTGAGCTCAAAACGAGCAAGAGTACAATAAAAAACTTATACAGTGAGTTTTCTTTAAATTAGGAAAGAAACAAACTATACAAGGCTTCTAAGAGAAAATCTGCCGATGTATTGATTATTATTGTGATGAATTACGGAGTGTGTGAAAATACTTACTCTCAAAAACATTTCGCACAGAGTTCGTACGAAAGTTTGGTGTCTTTGTCATTTGAAGCTATGGCGCATTGGCACAAGTGAATGGCTTTTGTTAAACTCTTTCTACAATTGCTCTTCAATTTCTACTTATGTGTGTTGGCATAGCCCTACTCTGTCCTTTCTCCCTGTCGCTCACCTCTATGATTTCCTCTACCGCTTCCTCACTATCCCTTTATTTCCGCCGCCCCGCAGTTCCGGTGCTTCAGATACCAGATTCCTTTTTGATATCGCTTTTGGGAAATTACAAGATTTACCATTTTACACTCCTGTGCTATGTATAGCCCTGTTGAAATAACTTTCCTGAAAGCTTCTAATTGGTATGAAAGTCTATATAACATCACTGTTATTGCAAAGTGCGTAAGGAGCAAGAGCAAGCGTCAGGTTTTTCCAAAGTTCTTGCACTTGAGCACCGTTCTGTCTACAAAGAAAACAAGCAGAGGAGTTGCTTTATCGCAAAAAGGATATTATTGGAAAATAAATTTACCCATAGTCTGCATATCTGCCCTCATGAAATATAATTGGTCACTCTTAATGGACAATAATTGCTAGTCCTCGGCCTGCGTCTAATAATCTTCGGCAATTTTTATCTATACGTGCGCGCAAACAGTTACTAAGAGCTGTTACTTCTTTTTGACTGTTAAAGTAATGTTCCATGCCTCCTTCAATGCAGGTCGACCTGAGTTCCAGCGGTGCGGCAACGAATATGTCCTTTCGAAAGTAGTCGCACGTAGTTCTCAGAGGCAGAGAGCAACATGTCTGGCGAGCCGTACCAGGACAGCCGGCGCAGCGTGCTGGTGGCGGTTGCCTGCAGCTGGTGCCTTTTCTGGACAATGATCGTGAACCGCAGCGGTGGTATCGTCTTCGTGACCATGATCTCCGAGATGGGTGCCACTCGGGAGGCAGCATCGTGGCCCTTCAGCCTTTTGGGCGCTGTTTCAAACATATTCGGTGAGCTCTGGTGGGTTTTGAGGTCGCCACCATTTCCAACGCTGCGCGACTATACGACACATTCGACTTTGCAGGCGCATGTGCGGAGCATGTTCACTTGCCTTATTTGCGTTCTCGCACCCCATTAGTTTAAATGGACAGAAAAGTGACCCAAATATGTCTCGGGATTATTGGGGAAATTAAGATCTTGCCTCATATATTACAAGTCGAGCATTAGGGTATCCAAGAAATGAGGATCTATAATTTTAGCTTGGTCCTGAAAATCGCATCAAAACCGCTGAACTGACTGACCTTATGAGGCTGAATGCTGTCATTATCACACTAATACCGAACGCAACAACATCAGGCGGAAATATCACAGATTTTTCTGACTACACAATTTTTTATTTTTTTTTTCATTCAGGAGGGTTCCCTGTGCTTTATTGCATTTTGCGCTCTCTCCCGAGCGCCATTCAATAAAAACCAGCTCTTAATCATTTCTCATTGTTGTTTAAATTTACAGCCACTCATGTAACAGTGCAGCATTTTTGTCGAAGAAAAACGCTACGCCGACACTTCGATTGGCAGCCTCATGAGAATCTCTATTCCAGCCATTGTGCAAGGCGTCGGCTGTTACAGCGCATCTCGGTACCATCGTCGCCTCCGCTAAATGATCCACATGTGCAGTTGTGCCCGCTGTTTTGAGGCGAAAGCCTTTAATTGGCTCATGGTGTCATGGACAAAATGTGTCCCGCTTTTGCGGCGGCTTTGATTGGTCGAGGCGGGATGGCGTCATAGAGGTCTCGACCAATCACAGAGCACCACCACAGTATGCGCGAATGCGTGCCTTATATAGCCATATGCCAAACAATGGTCAATTACTAATTACTAATTAGTGCCAGTTGCGTAGTTGAATGCGGCACTCAGGCTTTCGCCTTTCACTACTTTAGTCGCTAAAGTCCCTCGTAATGTTTTGTAGCAAATCTACACTGGAGGGAGTGCTAAATTGCTTTAGCATAGCGTGTACTGTCACTGCAAACGTGTACGGCCTGCTGGTGGTAGCGTGCAGTGCCAATGGAAGAATTGATGAGCAAATGGCACCAGGTGCTCGTAAGAAGTAAAGTGGCGTAGGGGCGCAAAGATTTCTGCGCATGCGCAGAAGCAGCGCCGTTTCTGTGAAGTTGGCTGTGCCGCGTCAAACTGGAACGTTTGATAAACTGTGCGGCCGGGGAAAAGAGTGGCGCAACGCTGCTTTATGAGGAGGCGTACGTTTTGGCCGTAACGGCCTTGAGCCTTCACTTTTTATCGACGCCCAAAAGTTTTCACTGTCGCTCCTCATGGTTTCCGGCATCACCTAACTTAAATACGGGTGCATACATGCACTGAAAAAAAAAAAAAAAAAAAATAAAAAACATTCCAAATTTTTTTTATAAACTTTTTCAAATAAACTGCTAAAGACTCGACCGCTTTAAACATGAACCTTTCCACTGTGGCGACAAAAAAAAAAACAATGCCTAAATTGCAGTGTTCTGTCCCTTTAAAACACCACCAACTGGAAGAGAGCATGCGCACTTAATGCTGTTGGAAGGTGCCAGCAACAGATGGCGACAACTGTCAAGCATGCACATTGAGATAGATCCCTGGGAAAGTGGGTCGCACCTGCAGCTTTTACTGCCTGCGCCTTTTGCCAGTTTTCTTTGGAGTATATGAATTTTCACGCACTACGTAGAGGACAGCGTGTTTCATGAACGAAGTTAATGATCTTCATTTCTACCGGGGGTGCAGGTCCAAACGTGTCAAACTGCTGATATTGCGACGCCTTAGTGAAACAATTACGAGGGCCTTTAGCGACTAAAGTAGAGAAAGGCGAAAGCCTGAGGTCTTATCTTGTCTAGCCTTCCTGTCATCTGCAATCCCACACTTGAACGCGCGCCAAGGAACGCCACGCGACAGGAGCGATGGCGTACCGTCCAAACGCACACTTGTCGGAGAAAGTGTGACAGGTACTGCGCTTTTCCTCCAGAAGTCTCATCTTGTCTAGCGTTCCTGCCATCTGGAATCCTACACTTGAATGCTCGCCAAGGAACGCCATGCGACAGCCACCGCAAAAGCGAAAGGAAAAAATGTTCTATCAGGCAATAACCTGAGATTTGTTTTAGCCAATCTCACACAAATCGCATAAAAATCGCATACAACTCGCTTAAAAATCTTGTAGAATCTCGTATATCATCATAAAGTATTCAAGAGATTTTATGATAATGATGGCACCGCATGAGATTGTGGAAGGTTATTGCCTCAAATACTCTACAACATTGAATTCTCATTAAAGGGACAGACAACTGGAATTTCGGCGTCCGATTTTTTTTCGGCGCAGCGAAGCGATTGCTGTCAAAGTGTTCGATCCCATATCGGTTTTGATAGAAACTCTGTAGAAAATTTTTATTGAGAACTTTTTGATCAGTGCATGCGCCCGTTTTTATGGTGCTGGAAACCATGAATAGCGACCGCGGTGACGACTGGTGGTCGACAAAAGAGATGTACTGAAATCAAATATAAATTTCACTCTACAGACAGTAATTAGAAATTTTAGCGTACAATAGCATCCTTTTCAGATTGCACACTCAAGGCTGTTACGGCATACTTCGTCGATGAACGTTTAGTGGGCGCTATCACTGCTTCATCCACAAAAATCAACACACTGTGGCGCCATCTAGTTCCAAAAGCTGAAGGCATGCCACTCGCGATGCGAAAGCCTCATCCTCATGAATAAAGGTTTATGAATGAATGAATGAATGAATGAATGAATGAATGAATGAATGAATGAATGAATGAATGAATGAATGAATGAAGGCCTCATGTCATCCTCATGAATAAAGGTTTATGAATAAAGCAATGAATGAAAGGAAGGGTGGTTTTTATTTAAGGACGGACTGTAGAGAGCGTATAATATAATAAAATATGACAAGCGGTTCGAGAAGAAAAAAGAAACATTGTGCACTTAATAAAATCAATGACATTTTGAGACATATAGTCACGTGGGATACTACAGTGATAGTAAAAGGATTTCTGCAAGATGGCGCGCCTCAGTTGTTTTTATGCGATTATCAATAGCAAATTAAAAATTTAAATCCTCTTTTCTTTGATGTTGTTTGATGATGTTGCTCGATATGTACTACATGAGGCAAGATCTTTTCATTTCCGCCATAGTTTCATGCCATATTTTGGCCAGTGCTATGTCCCTTTAACGCTTTTAAGTAGAGCACCTTTTGCACGCTTTTGCAGTGAAAAATTGCGTGGAATCACGTGATGTCTGTTAAGCCCCTCGATTCTCCTTTTAGCTGGCTCAAGCCTTCTTTTACTAATGTGACGAAATCCTATCGGCGGCTCATTGTTTAACGAGCTTGAAGCTTGCAGTAGTCGCATGATTAGCGCACTAGAAGCGCGCTTGGACGGCTGAAGACTCACGTTAACGTACAGACTTGGGTTCAGGTGTCCGGCGCTGACCTCGTGTACACACTATACTAGTCACACTCGGGTGACGACGACGTGAAGTCTGACACCACCATCTGCTGCCGCTCAAGCTAGGAATCGTTTTTATGAGCTGCTCTGTAAAGGATTTGCGAATGCTAAATGCACCGTATCACTAGCACTTACTGCTGCTGCACTTTCGATGCCCTCAAGAAAGAAATATAAGAATGTCGAAGCGAATAGTTTATTTTTTTGCAGCATCATCATTAATTTCACGGCTGGCTTTCAGGTCTCGTCTCCGGAATCTTGTTACGAAAGATGCCTCTGCGCGCCGTCTCTATTCTGGGCAGTAGCCTCGTGGCGGCAGGCATACTGCTCAGTGTGGCCTTCTATGGCGTTATTGGGATCACGCTTTGCATTGGCCTCGTCACTGGTAAGCAACTACGTAGCTTCGTCATTCTTCTATGGGGCGCGTGGGCTTGTGGGGCTCTCATGCAAGCAAGGGGCGCCTTGTGCGTGTCTGCCATGACCAGCGTTACGTCATCCCCCTTCAGTTACGTCACGGGAACCAGGGGCAGACGATGAAATGAAAACAGTCATTAGCATCGCCATAGGTTCTTTGAACGTTGATACGCAGATACGAACGTGTAGAAGAGGCTGTTTGTCCACACGATTGTCTTATGATCTTGAGTTTTTATCTCCGCTGTTAAATCATATATTACATGAAGCGTATACAGCTCGTTCGGCTGAAAAGCCATCGCCGCAACACAAATTGAGAAAAATGGTGCCAGGGAAAATGCGCACGTGATTTCCTATCAAAACTGCGACGCAACTATTCTTTATGCTGCGTTCAGGGTGATTTCGCTTTCTGTTTAGCATCCCTTATCCAGTCAAGCTAGAAGCTATTTTACGACAGATGTTAAGAATTCGCGATGTATGTACATTTGATAAGTGTAGGTGCCCGCTGAGAAGGGAAACAGATATTACGCCTTTTTCTCCTCAAAAATATACTTTAAAATGTACAGTGTGCACAGAATGAAAAGCTTGAGCGTTTCCATAATTCTATGGGATCTACAGGAGAAACACACTGTAAATCATGTTAATAGGCTAAGTTTTAAGGCAGTTTACGACGCACGTGCAGGCAAGCCTTTAATCGGTAGATCAATCAACACTGTGGACGAAGCCAGAAAGTGACCCTGCAAGCCTGCTGTCGCGCTTCATTCACATTCACTGTGTCAAGCCTGCAGCCGACAGGAGCCAGACGGACGGCCTCGCGAAAGATTTGGCTGTCAGCGACTATCTGACCTTTTCACTGCGCCTGCGTGCCCCTTTTCTCGGAAAACGAATCAACCCAGCTGCGCATGCGCAGTTCTTGGCCTCTGTGATCGGCGAATTCGGAGCCTATAGCGGAAACTATGCGCAGTTCATGTTCGTTACAAGCGTTTGCGGCAGATGGCGGTAGCTGTCAAGAAAACACATCACCTCTTTGCAGGCGGCTGTGTCTCCCATGGATGCATTCAACCAGTAGAAGACAAATTTCCAATCACTCTCCAAAGGGTTCCACATCTTGTGAAAAAGGCGGATTGAGGCATCTAACTGACCTTTTAACATCTCGCCATAATAGTAAATGTTCAAGTTGTTTACAAATGTATACAAAAGGCCACATGAATCAGCCGAGACGAGTACTTGTAGACCACATTTCATCAAAATAATTTCTTTTGATGTCATGATAGTGTCTTATTTGCACGTTTTTCCTTTCACTGCATGCACCTATTTTTCTCTCCTCACTAATGAGATATAACTGCTTACGGTGCTGTAATACCTTCGGAAAAGGCGTAGAGCGTAGGGTTATTTCTTTTTAAAACAATTACTAACTTCCATTTCTGTACAGTAGTGCCAAAAAAAGTGTCTGCGAAAGCTTGAAGCTTGTAATCTTTGTTGTCTCATGACTGCCCTTGAATAGGTGCTGATGAGCAATTATTGCCTCAAAAAATACCATAGTGTAATATGAGTGGCTCTGCTTCCTGGCGTGGGTACTGAAAAAGGTTATTCAAGCTTATCATACAGCGCTTTTCCTTCAGGTTGCTTAGCAGTCACTACTGAATGTTTGCATTGACCATTTGGTGTTTCTGTCTTGTTGTCATCTAACTTAACCGGGAACACTGTGCAGGATTAAATTTGCCGTTTTTGCATTTCAACGACGCCTAATTATTCCATTTCGGCCTTCCTGCGACAGCCATAGGTCAAGGCATGATTTTCCCTTCCAATATGGTGGCCATCAACACTTATTTCAAAAAGTAAGTTCCGAATTGATATTCTCGAATGATATGATACAGTAGCTATGTCACGGTGCTGGAGAAAATGTTAGGCGTGAATACGCTCGCGATCGCCGACCTTTCAATGGCGGCGCTACAGGCTGCTTTAAATAGAGTGTAAAAACAGCGCAGGTGGAATTAATGGGCAGATGGAGGAGGGTTGTGACCTGTAGAATTAATGAGGCGTAGGGCGTTCCTAACGCTTAAGGCAACTATTTTCATAGAACCCTCAAGAAACAATGACATGAAATCCATCGTCACTCTCTAAATGAGGTGAAAGTGTAGTTTTTGATTTCTCGGCTGCCTGGAATAGCTTTGTTTTTGAGTGAGTGAACATTTAGCTATTTATGAATTTTGGTTGGCTTATTACTTCAGTATTTATTTCTTGATATAGCGTATTTCATTTAAAGCTCTGCGTAGGTTTGTATCGTGGGAAAACCTACTAAACAAGTATGTTTCTTGGACAAATCTGTTAATTGCATCTTGGCACTTTTCCACGCTGAGAATTCGCCGCTAATGAAATTGGTATAACGAAGAATACAAAACATAATGAACGAATTTTTACGGAACCCTCGGTTCAGCAGCCAGTGTTAAGATAAGATGGCTTGTCTTTTTTCTTCAACCTCTTGTCCACTTTGCTTTATCCACTTTGCTAACCTTTGTTCACTTTGCTTTGTGTTCTTCAAGAGTTCCATCTTTTTGCCCTCGCGATGTTATATTAGTCAAAGGCATAAGCAGTTATTATCTAACGCAAAGAGAGCTGGTTATACTTAGAGATAAAGAAAGAAGCCCCCTTCTCTCAGCAGGTGGAGAGTGCAAGAACGTTAAGAAAGCCAAGATTGGACATCTCTAAAAAAGAATTTGGACACATCATTCTAACTCGACATTTCACCCGATCTTATAGAATCAAACTTCTAAAGACATTTGCAATGCGCAGATTTACGGGATTGCACAGTTATCCCAATTGTACGCTCGACAGATGAGCTCTTATATCCCATAGAACACAGCCTTACACTTCGGCTACTCAGATAAGGCCATTAATACACGTGCTTAGACTTTTCCAAACACAGATATGCATATACTGAAGGGGAAACGTTTTTTCATATACATGCGTCTCATTCACCCTACAGTGTGAGCTTAGCAGCTTTATAAAATTAGCTAATGTATGGAAGTTGTGGCTTTTAAGAACTGCTTCAATTTGCTATTTTGGTGTTATTTTCGGTTACCTCACTGTGGACACAGGATGGGTTACCACACATTTTGGGATGTCGAAACACGGATTTTCGGACAAGTGTCGAAGGAGGAACTTGGGAAAGAAACAACATCACTATTTGAACAAATAGTGAATTTATCGAAACGTCTTTATCAAATAAAATATTTTTGCAGGCTATGTGGTTTTCCCAAAGGTTCTCTAGGTTTTCTAATGCTTTATTTAGCGCTTATTCTTCGCCCATTAAATTCTCGCACTCACCTTTAAATATACCCCTGCTGAATCTTTAACCCCTGCTTCTCTTTTCCTCAAGGCATTACGACTTTCATTTGGAAAAACGTGTTACAGTATGGAATAAAAAAGTGACATCAGCAGCTTTGTCGAAACATTTTCTTTGTGTTGAATGCCACAGTGCCCACATAAAGAATTTTAATAGCTTGTTGGCTACCAGGGCTACAGCTTAGCATGCACAGTCTTTGTCAAAAGTGCAGAGCCCAGGGCCAGTTCGGGCTGCTTGTAATGCATTTCCAGTGTTCCAAATCTCTTGATGGTAAGAAGATGTTTTGTCCTACCCTCTAGAATGGGAAGGACCTCCACTAATGCTAAACCAGCGCCACTACATGGCTCAGAAGCAGACTCTTTGTGCTCCGCACTTTTGACAAAGGCTGTACATCAAATTGCCAATGCGCATGCGCAGATATAACAACCAAGGGCCAGACTCAAGCATAAGTTTCCTTGTGGGCGCGAGAATTGCAAGCTGGAATCCGGGATAATTGATAACGAAAGATGGCATGCGCGTGGCAAAACACTCTGATATGTACAAAAAAAAAAAGAAAGAAAAAACTCCCAAGAATAACCTCTATTGAAAACTGACATATGTGTGAATCCCGGTAACGGTGCATAACGCTTTCCGTTGCTCCCCCCATGTTTGACCCGAGAGGTACCGGGCATCCGGCAGTGGCATCAGCTACGTGGGCGGTACTCTAGTCTCCTTCATCTTCCCGCCCCTGCTGGTCTACATGAACGACCAGTACGGCCTTCGCGGCACCCTTCTCATCGTGGGCGGCCTGTCGCTCAACGCACTGGCCGGCTCGCTGCTCATCGTTAAACCCAGCGATGGTCGCAAGAAGCGCACAGCGGAGGGCGCTGCCGTCGAAATGGAGCCTCTCAAGAAGGCGGGTACCACTTGCGACGCTTTTGAGAGCCAAAGTACCGAACTCCTTCTGTGCTTGTTAGATAAACTCCGAATAGTGTCCAATTTCGAACAATGTTTAATAAGAACAATGGTTTGGAAACCATATCAGTTGGGGCTCCCGTTAAAAATTTTTTTATTTAAATAGCGCAGGATTTTAAAGTCATCCCTTAAAACTGGCCAAGACCCAGAAGATGCAAGAAGCGCGGGCACAAAGAAGATACGCCCTGCATGTGCGCTGACTTTGAAGAATGGTTTAGCAGTGTACGAAACAAGCTTTTAGCTTTTTCTAAGAGTTTGCTGTCTCTATTGATGATTCACTTGCTTCTGGTGAATTTTTAGTCCTCCGCGGAAAAAGAAAATATAGAAAAAAAAAAGTTTTCTTCACACAGCGATACCAGCGAAAAATGTTTCGCGCTAAATATCAGCGGTATAGAATGCCGTCAACCATTTTCGTGTGGCAAACGTTTTCACCCGTAGTAACAAATTTTTTTCTTTCAATTGAGAGCGTAATTTGCGCCTTCAAAATTGAGATATTTTTCACAATCGCCGGGGCGTCGACTTGAAAAGTCACGACAATTCGCTAATATTTCCATGAGTTATAACAATGGTAAAAACCTTGGCCCAATCCAGCTGTACATCTCTCGGTGGTGTTTTGTGCTGAAAAAAAAGTCTTGTTTAGGTTGTAAATACATCATTTATGTGGAAAATTATTTATTTTTGAAGAGAATAAAATTGATTACGAAAGGGCTTACCCGAAAACACGCACAGGTATGCGCAAAGACCAGGCTCATGACATTGATCAGTATATGTACAATGATACTCGAACTTGTAGAGAACGGAATAAAAACTGCACACGTGTTGCAGAAAGGCCACAGAGGAAAACTAGCAATAGAAAGCTTCACGAAAACATCGCATGCTACCGGCACTGCGTTCTAGAGAAAACTCACTCATTACTCACTCATTCTGCGTGAGTGGAATTGTACTGCTGGCTACAGCGTCATATCTCTTTGACGATAGGAAACCGCTGAAGTACTTCTGGAGTGATATGATCACTGTGAGAAAACGAAATTGTCGTCAGCCACATTCGTGGAAAGTCGCTGCTAAATGCGAACAAATTAGGGCCTATACAGCCTTTCCCGATGCCCAAATGCATTGATCGCCGTGGCCGACATACCAGACCTAAACACTTCAAGATGCATGTTGTTCTTAGTGCAATTCTAGAATAACGAAATTCCAAATGGTTAAGTGTTCTGTACCTGTTTCACGTCTGAATTGCTCGGCGTTGTTGAAATGTAACGAACCTTAGTAACACCCACAATCCTTTTAGGGAGCACACGCTTACAGACGGCTGGGAAGAGACCTACTGTGAAACTCCTGCTGCCTAACAGCTGTCTTGAAGGTTCGAGGTTGCATTTTGTGCTCGAATCATCAGCAGCTGTTACAATGATTTTTTTTTTACATAGATGCCATATGCTGACCAAGCTGGTAGAGGTTTTTTCCTGGTGACTGCGTATTTTATTTCGGTAGAAACAAACCTATTGTTTTAATAGAGTTATTGACGTTTGAGTGTCGGATTGAATGATCGAATTATTGGTTCAATGGCTGATGTCAGGCTGTTGTTCCAGTAGGTTTGATTTAGGAGGCCTCTGTGACGATGTGAGAAAGTTACCTTGTGTTCATCTTATGTATGGAGGTTCCATCGTATCAACAAAGACGAAGCTGCTGACGAACATGAAATGCTATGCGCGTTGTATTCCCAGTAAACTCAACTTTAGTAAACTAACCGCACGCCTTCTAACTCTCATGGCCACCTTCTTTGCGCACTTGCCCATTCTAGTGCAATACTGTCTACGTTGAACACAGTGTAAAGAGTCGCCATTAGCTTCGACCGCTGTTCCGGTCCTCAAGTAATCGGCACTGCAGAAGCACATATGAATAACTATGCTTTTCTCGAATCTATCCTCCAGGCTAAGGACGAACAGCAGCCAGAGAAAAAGGAATCCCTGTGCGAAGAGTTGAGCTTCATGAGGCGGCCTATCTATTACGTGATAGTGTTCACCGGGGTTGTGTTTGCGTACAACCTAGTCTTGTTCAGCGTGACCGTCGTGGACCATGGTATGGGCAAGGGATTGCCCAAGCTGCAGGCGGCTACCCTGCTTTCGTGCTACGGTGGCGGGGAGCTTGTCGGGCGCATCTCATCCGGAATGTTGTCGGACAAGAAGCTTTGCCACAGGTACGGCATCAATCGTGCTGAAGTCTCCCACACCTTGTAACTCATAAAGTTGGAGGTGAAGTCATGCTTTTAATGGGAAAGCATTTATTGGCTTATAGGTGACGTGGACAGGACGCGTGGAGAGGATGTGACAGCGAGATCTTTAGAGGAGTTAACGATGATTAGAACAAGAAAAACGAATAATAACTATGTAATCGATAGTAGATCATTAAGGAAAATGAAGTAAGATATAGCAAGGAAATGTACTGATTACTATACTCTCAGTGATGAGATAAGATACATAATACTGGGAACGTAACTCAATAATAATATAGGCTAACATTAAAGGTAATCGTACACGACCATCGGATTAGATAGATAGTTACTAATAAGAGTGATAGATAATAGTAGTGATGACGTCATCAATTGATCACGGGACACAGAAGTTGTCAACAATGAGTTTGTGACGTCGTAGTTACCAGCGACGTCAATGCCATAGTCCGGATATGTTACTTAATATTGTCAAAATAGAGGGCGAAGGAAACATTTACGTGTGGGCTGGATTTCATGCAGACGGGACATCATGGCCATGGGCTTCTTCTTGATGTCGCTATCTTTTGTGGCCCTAATCTACGCGGGCTCCATGGCCCTTCTGGGAGCAGCCAGCGTTCTTTTCGGCCTGACGGGTGGGAGCATCATGATCCTCTTCTCTGTTATTTTGGTGGAGTACTTTGGCCTCAAGAAACTCCCCATGTCGATTGGAATCCATTGCCTGGTGAATGGTCTTTCCGCTCTTCCGAGGCCCCTTATTATAGGTAAGGGCTGCAGGAGCAGCTCTTTCGTTGTTGTTTTTTTGCTGCACTGAACATGTTTTTTTCGTCACCGAACAGGAACTCCTTCATCAAGGTTGTAGTCAGACCATTGAAAATATTCCAGTTAAAGTAAAACAATTATTTGAGGATTTCAGGTTCAAGATGCAATTCGCTGCTGGCAATTGTGGCGATGTAAGAGGTGAAATGTCGAATGCAAAAACCACCAAAGAGAGGGTACAACCAAAGGGGAGGGTGCAATTAGAGCTTAACCTTTTGACCGGCATTTTGACAGTAAAAATGGCTCTAGATGTATGTACGTGTATAAGGTAAATGCGACTTAAGAGCACTTGCATGTTTCGCATTGTTTAGCCTAATACTCGCGTCTTCAGCTCCTCGTGCGATCCTTTTCGCGTACATGCAATTTATCACTGGCTTAATTATTAATCCTTAATGGTTGCATCTAATATCTCATGCACATTCATTAGCATACAGCGGCACGTCATCATGATCCCATAAATCGTTGTCGTTCATCGAGAGCTTTGAAACGAAAGGGAATAGAAACTTCCTATCACGTGGGTCGCTAACAGCTTCCCTGATTGCGTTGGCCAAGAAATTTTAGGTCCAGTGAGTACGCTTACAACACCAGTCGTGTTGCCTGCGCCCATGCTTTTCAGGCTGTGTAGACAAATGAGTGGAAGCTGACCTAAAGGCTCCTCGCAGGACAGAATTTCTTGAGCTACCTAACCAGGGAAGCTGTCAGCAACAAATGTGATAGGAAGTTTTTATTCTGAGTCTTTAAAGCTCTCAATCAACGATGAAGATTTATGGGCCCACTACGGCGGCACTAGAGCGATAGCTCAAAAGCAGACAGCTGGTTGCTTGCTAATATGCCGTAACATTGCAAACCTTGGCATTGATAATAATAAAGCTAATGAATAAGTTCTAAAAATTTTGCCCTGGTTAAGCTGACTGTGAGCCTTGCCGCGGTGGCTATATCTGCACTTCGAGAGACGCAGAACCCTCAAATCCAGAATACCGGGGGGAACCGAACGAAGACCTAGATAAAGACTTCACTTTAGAAGAAATCATAGCAGCACTAGCAGATATGCGCCGAGGTACAGCCCCGGGACAAGACAAAATTACGGTCGGACTTCTAACCAACCTCGGCACGGAGGCACTGCAGCAACTTACGGATTACGTTAACGAATGCTGGCGCATCGGCACCATTCCACAGGCATGGAAAACAGCCAATGTACACTTTATCCCCAAACCCGGCAAGAAAATCAGCATTGAAAACCTACGCCCCATATCCCTCACGTCGTGCGCAGGCAAACTCATGGAAAAGGCAGTCCACGCACGTCTCTCCAACTATCTAGAGAGCAACGAGCTACTGCCACACACGATGTTTGGATTCAGAGCACATCTGTCCACCCATGATGTGCTTCTGCAACTCAAACGCGAAGTCATTGATCCAGCACGCAGAAACAGTGACCGAGCACTTCTATCCCTCGACCTCAAAGGAGCGTTTGACAATGTCAAACATTCCACAATCCTCCAAAATCTCCAGACCACCAACTGTGGCCAGCGAGTCTACTCATACATCTATGATTTCCTTAAAGACAGAACAGTCAACATCAGCATCGGCACTAAACAAACAACGCAAGTGAAGATGGGCACGAGAGGCACTCCGCAAGGGGCAGTATTATCCCCACTTCTGTTCAATATTGCACTCCGCAATCTTCCACCTCTTCTAAATCAGATACAGGGCATACGACACGCCCTGTACGCTGACGATATAACCATCTGGACAACTAGGGGTAGTATGGGAATGATGGAAGAACAACTACAAACAGCGGCAACAACAGTTCAGAATTATGCACGAGCGTGTGGACTAACCTGCTCTCCCGAAAAATGTGAACTCCTAGTCTTCCGCCAGCACAAAAATCAGGCCACGATCGACATCCACGTTGACAACTCACCCATAAAGGAAGTTCAGACCGTTAAGATACTGGGTCTATGCATCAATAACAAGGGCAACAACCACCTCGCCATCCAGAAACTCCGCCTCGTGAGCGAGCAAGTCGGCAGGATGATCGCCAGAATAACGACGCGGAAATCAGGGATGCGCGAAGAAGATACTCTCCGACTGGTGCAGGCCTTCGTCGTGAGCCGCATCGTCTATGCGGCACCCTACCTTCGTCTCAAGAAGTTTGACATCAAGAACCTCGACGTCATAATCAGAACAGCCTACAAGAAGGCCCTGGGCCTCCCTCTTACGACATCGACGGACCGGCTTTTACGACTGGGCGTCCACAACACGGTAGACGAGCTGATTGAGGCACACCTCACGGCGCAGGTGGTACGACTCTCCACGACTCTGACTGGCCGACAAGTCTTGAACGATTTGAACATCAATTGCCCCGAACAGCTAGACCCTAAAAGCGACATCCCAGCCTCATGGAGAGGACAATTCAAGGGAACTCCATTACCGAGGAATATGCACCCCGACTTTCACCAGCCAAGAAGACAAGCACGAGCGGAAGCTATAAAAAGGCACTACGGCGGGCGCGAGGGCGTGTTCTATGTCGATGCTGCGGGTCCTGAACAGGGAATGGCGGCCGTTGCGGTAGTACACCAAGATAAAACAGTGGATGGACTAATATTACACAGCCATGACACACTGGCTGCGGAGGAAGTGGCAATTGCCCTAGCTGCGACACACACTACCTCAGAATACATTCTTACAGATTCACAGACAGCATATCGCAATTACCTCAGGGGCAGGATTGCACCGCTAGCAGCTAAAATCCTGCAAGATAGTTACACCCGTGGCTACCAACCCATGGATAAACACTTAGTATGGGTACCAGGTCACCAGGGCATCCCAGGGAACGAGAGCGCACACGCCTCAGCCCGAGCATTTCTCCCCCGGGCACCCAATACGGATCTCGTGGAACCTCCTATCCCATTGCTAACTTACACCGAAATACTTCAGCACTTAAGATTATCTCGCCGGGTCTACCCTCCACCGGCAAAGACACTAGACAAAGGGGAGGAGATACACCTCCGCAAGCTACAGACCAACACTTTTAACAATCCACGCAGACTACACGCAATAGATCCAGAGTCATTTGACTCACAATGCAAATTCTGCGGGGAGAAGGCGGACCTATACCATATGGTGTGGGCATGCCAGCGAAATCAGACTGTCACTATTAATAACCAGCCAACGCAGGAGGGGTGGGAGGCAGCTCTGACCAGCTCGGACGCAAGGGTTCAAAAAGAACTCATCGGAAGAGCGCGGACAGCAGCCTACGCCAATGGGGTTCCGGACTGAGGACTCCAACCGCCGCTACAACCTCCTAATCATTTTCATTAAAATATTTTTACCACCACCAGTTGTTAGGACGCCGTACTGTTGATCCCTGCCGGGGCGGCCGCGTTTTCGGTGAGGCGGAACGAAATGCGCCCGTGAACTGTGCGGAGCGAGAACGCAATTCTGCGGTAGCCGAAATTACGTACCGGAGGTCCGGAGCCCTCCAGCATAGCCTCATCGCAGCCAATGTTGTTTTATAGCGTTAAACCTTAAAAACGAAACAGTGTGCTAACTGCGTTTGGTGCAGTGTCTGTGCGCAGTGAAATGTTCGAGATTCGAAATACATTGTCAACTGTTTCGCCTATTATACAATGCCACTCAGCAGCTTGTTCCCTGTGAACGGTGCAGTAACAGCGGGGCGATGCACATTTGTTCCTTGCAGAGATAAAAGGGTATTGTTATGATCACATGCTGTTTAGTGAGGACACTGGACAGTGTGGTGGAAACTGGTTCTCGCAGTGCCTATGTGGCAGTAATCTCAATGTGGATCTTTCTCGCTTTGCTAGTAGTGTGAACGCCGTATAATGGTGAGGGATAGGGGTTATATGTCTGGAAAGCTTGTTTCGATTACTGCTGGATACTAATCGGTAAGTACAGTGTAGCGCGTCTAGTGCATATATTTTTGCGCTGCTTGGTTGCAACACTAGTTTTATATTTTAGCAGAGACGTGGTATTCTATCTGTGACTGCCGTGATACTCATACATGGAATTTCTCAGGTTATTACAGGGACAGGGGATCTTCGTACGACGGCATGTACGTGCTGTTGGCCGCCATTTCGCTGACAACGAGCCTTCTTTGGGCCATCGAGTGCTTCATCAAGTGGCGGGCAGAGAAGGTTAAAGCCTATCAGACTGCGGACCAGAAACTCGACTCGGCTTGTGCCGCGTAGGAACGGCAATAACAGAGATAGTAAGGATGTGATGACGGTGATCCCAAGGTGCGGGAAAATCAAACTTCTCACCGGTCGTGCCAGCAGGTTCTCCGAATGTGTCTCCCAATGGTGAAAAGGAACTGCATCTTCAACCACTGTTCCAAGATAGTGTATGTGAAGGTTTTGAAAAGTATATTCATTATCATGTGCATTTCACATGGCGATCCCACAAGGGACATAACACAAAGCCGCTGTGCCGTCGTTCATCTCATCAGAGCAAGTTGTGTGAGAAATATGCGACTCTCGCCATGCAGTGGTGCATCAGGGTGCATGTATCCCACATGATAATTAGTGCACAGACCGAACAAACGTGGCTCGTTGAATCCTCTGCCACCTATCTTACATGCAAGCAGAATGCGTCAGGCAACAGATAAGGTGGTGTTGCCTCGCTGCAGGCCTTGTAACGGTTATTTGAAGCTGCAGGTTACTTTAATAATCGCAGGGATTCTTTTGCATTCGTTGCCTGGTCACTGACAAAAACGATGCAAGAAAGGAGTCAATCAGAGGACAAGGTAGAATATTTAACCCGAATTTTTCATCCCGATTATAGTGGTCGAAGACTAAGAGAGGTGCTAAAGTGACCAATTAAATAAATCTGCTTCATGACGAGCCCAAGGCCTATGCTGTTACAGTCACTTTTGTGCCATGGTGATGGTAATATATTCGATTGTAGTAAAAGCTACCAGTCCTGGTTGTCCGGCTGTCTGGGGTATACTAAGGCTAGACATCAAACCTGTAGCTGAGAAAGGAGTAGTTGTGACTCCGGGCCAAACAATATTTACTAGAAGTCATTCCATTGTGCGATGGTCGAAGGCGAGTGTGCAGCCTTCTGAAGCAGATGTGGAGGATTTCCGGTGCCCATAGGATACTTCACAAGTTTGCATGACCCGATACTGATACGGATGTCCATATGGAGCCCTTGCGCAGCACAAGACCAACCCTCAGTGTAGAGTATGCGCAAGGACCCTGAAAAAGCGACTTCGTGACTCGAAACCGGCAGAGTGTGGCCGGTCATCGAATAAACATTCATTTTGCACTTTCAGCTATGCTCTCCTTTAATCATTTTTATCTCTGTCACAGAATGGTGACCGTTGCATCTAATCTGGTTGTAGCTGTCCTAAGAAACTTCGAATCACATGTGTGTCCAAGGAAGCAATAACATCAGAAAGTCTTCTAATACACTGAAAAATTGGGACTCTGGCTGGTAACGCGTGAAGTACCTCTGCACATTATTGTCAGACCGTGCGGAGTTAGTCGTGTGGAGCTGCTCTCGGGCGATGCGAACAGAGGATTTCGCCGAGAGTAGAACACTATATATCTTGTGAGCAAGATAACATTCCGTGATTGAAGTTCCGTGCATGCCTTGTCAAGTGATGCTAAATGCAAAGAAAAATGAATGTTTCCTAACTTTCCCAATTTTATTTTGTTTGTTCCTAGAGATATGCTCCCCCCCCCCCCCTTTCTCCATTTTCTGTATGAATTTCAAGTGGCAGCAGGGTGGGGGATGACTGGGGATATTACGGTGCGTTTAACATGTCTGCTGTTGTAGTTCATTTATACTTCAAGGAAATTAAGAAGGGTATTTGCTTTTTGCACGTGATTCCGGCCGTTTTCCTGGGAGTGTTCTTTGATTAACTGTTCATTGCTGACCCGCCTGAGGATCTCCGTTACAACCCTTAACAGCAACAAATCACTCGGGTAGTGTCAGTTATCTTTGATAGAGGTATGTTACCTGTCAAATTCAGCTTCCTGAACGATTATTCTCTTGTGCAATTTCAAGCACAAGGAATTGTCGGATAGCAACGAAAACATACTGGAGGACACTTTGTGCCTTTTACTTTCACAGAAGAACATCCTTTGTATTTCGGAAAAGAAAGCGGCTGCTTATAGTTCATCAGGAAATCTATCCGCTAGATCAGAAGGATATTTTTTCATGAACTCCATTGCCTGACGTTGCCGGTGTGTTGGGGAAAAGGTGGTCCATTCAGCAAAGTCATCTTGTCGATTTTTTTCGCTTTCTTTCACTGCTTGCTTTCTACAAAGGTTTGTTCGACACTTTTTTCCAAATATTTTCAATTTCATTGAACCTCTCCCCTAATTCGGATACATAATCACGCGATATTTCAGCAGGCTTGTGGCAGAAATCAACATGAGTGTTGAACTGTGAAATGCCTTGCTGGTTGCCTTGAAGTGCTGCAAAACTTTATTGGTGAACTTGGCCATGAGCACGGTCGTCATAGTACTTGTTGTTTTAATAAATACTTTCGCTTGTGATTTGTTATTGCTATCTCACCCTCATCTCCGAAAAGTTCCACCAAGGATATTAATTTCTTTAGAACCAGCCACAATAGTCCTCGTTTCACCCACTCTAGCTGAACACCGCGTGTCTGAGAATTGCTTGAAGATTACCGCCGGCTTTTCGTTAAAGTGAGCCTTTATTGCATTTCGCGATGAGTAGAAGCAACAAAAAAAAAAAAAGAAAAAAACGTATATACCCTGCACAAATTAGAAAAACAATTTTGGGGGACACTTAAGTTTCGACCGCGTAGGCTAACTACCCGATATTTAGAAAGCCGTGCTTTAACCAAGCCGTATGAAAGTGCCTTGGTAGCCCAGGTGTAAAGTATCTGACTCACCATTCAAAAGCACTGGAAGGTTCACTCTTATTCCGCATTCCCACCTCAAACAAGCAACACGAGTCGGCAGCTCCTTTCGGCTTTCTGATAACATGTGGTCTCATTAAGTCGCATAAACCACCGAAGAAGCAGTTCCCGGCCTTGCCAGCTTCCAGCTACCACCGTCCAGATCTATGCCCGCGATTTCTCGCTCACAATTCCGCTGCCAAAACAAAGCCGACGTCGATACCAGCCGGATTTTCCGAGTAGTTGAAGCTTTAACTCTATCTCATTTAAAGAAACTGCTTGCACTCAAGAATCTACAGCATGTGTCGTGACCAGTGGTTGAGCAGCGCCAGGTTCAGCATAGGCTTGTTGATTTGTTTTTCAATTGCGCCTACATGCCGGAGTATATGCTAGTCGTGTTGCTTGCGCTGTCGTATGACTGGCCACAACAGTTTCGAAAGTAAATTTCGACTTCTTTAGGAAGTGAAACAGTGACTTCGCGAGATGCTCATCTGTGTGAGCGGTAATGGGTAAAAGTCAAATTAAATGTTTTGTTTCGGCCCGTTGATGACCACGTAGCGACTAATCACAGCAATATGATCTTTGTAACTCGCATCAACTGGATCTATAGAATCAACCAAAGGGGAGAACTACTTGGCATTCGCAATTTCGCGGGTGATTTCCTCGACTTCATTTCTAACCAAGAGCTTTGTAACGTGAACGTTCTTTCCACAAGACTGAGAAAGTCTCGTAAAGACAGCACGAAGGTTCAAAACCAACCGCTACCTTTTCTCAAAGCGCAAGAAACCCGCAACAAGAACGCGGTAGCATGGAGTGAAGGAGAGAAAGAGTTTAGGCGTTTGTAGAGGCCATCTGAGCAGCAACCAGTGGCCCCAAAACTTCCTCCTATTTCCCCTTTGTAATATTTATTCTACTCCGCTCCGACGTCAGTGAAACCCGCGCTTTGGCTGCGCTGCGAGACGGGGTTGCAAGACTTCTCGGCTGTCCAACGAGCGAGCGGCGCAGATCCAGGAGGAGCCGAACCATGCAGCTCCGACCGGGCGACATATGGCACGTCGTCGCCTCTTCCCCATGTCCTCTTCAGTGGTGGATGCAATAACCAAAGGGATAAAAAAAGTTGTTGGATCCCCTCGTTGGAACAAACATCACATCACAACAGCCCCTACGCGCAACAGAACAGGTTACGTCTCAGCCTGCAATGAAGTTGGCTGTTAGAAGGTGCTGTTTGAGGCAGTTAACACTTGAGGGGCTGTTTGAGGCAGTTGATATTAAAGCAGTTGCAGGCAACTGAACTGCAACTGCTTTAACGTTAACTGCCTCAAATATCACCTCAAATGTTAACTGCTTCAAACAGCGATTGAAGAGAGCGCCTCTCTTGAATCATTTCAATTCAGTCTCGTTGAAGATGGTCTGCTTGACAATCTTCACTGGTCTTGCTGGCCAACAGCTTTCTGCTCTTGTTCCTGCTCCTCAATAAATAGCTGGAAAGTTTAGCAATCTTTTACTACTATTCCGTTAAGGTGTTTTTTTTTCTTCACTGTTGCCGAGATAGATGAGTTTATTGATAGGAAATGCAGATAGGTTGGCTGGAATGATTAAAATCTGGCATGCTACTCTGCACTGGGGAAGGGGAAGGGGAGTAGAAAGAAGATCATGATGGGTGACGTTGTGGGAGAAGGCATATGAAATTATGTACAGCCACGGCAACTTACGTTACAAGCGCGAGTCAAGTCCCGTGCCGCACAAAAAACGGCAAAAAGCCCTCACTTCCTGGACACCCTTCCCTTTGTCCAGCCAAGTGCTCAGCAACGACTTCTCCGAGAGCTTCTATTTCCTTGGCGTGGTACAGTACGAAGTCGTAAGTAGTATATGCGATGCATTGTTTTATGCTGTTAGTTCTCTTTGAGCTTAAACTGATCAATAATCTGAACACAAATTTGTCGTTTACATTGTGGGAATTGGACGTGCCTTAGAAAAATAGCCAAAGAAAAGAGTCATCGGTGACAAAACTATAGTCCTCATCGGAGGAGTAGCCGACATAATTCCAGGCTTTTGGGGTTCCGTGTCTACGGGCTGCCAACTGTACAGTGACCTGGACCTGTCTCATGTGGAATTTAGTTTACAATGTAGACATCTCGGTCATTAATGTACGCGAATATGTTTTCAGCACAAAATCCACCTGCCAGCAGCTTCATTCAAGTTAATTTCGTAAATTCCACTCGCTTAAATGGACAGAGCCCAATGGCAATAAGGCCAGCGAAAATATGGCAGATAATGTCGAATATTTCCGAAACGGGGCGCTTAATAAAATAGAAAAGCTCGTAGTGATTATTCCCGTTTGATGCTTAAGCATAAAATTTGATGAAGACGGAAGCGAACCGAAATCATTAGTACACACTCAGTCATCGAGCATTAATGTATTCGTATAAAAGTTTAGAACACTAAATGTAATAAAGTGGAGTACGCTGCACCTCCTTCTTTCCAAAACAAAATAAACAGCAGAATTACAATACATAGACACATGCTAATTACTCCATTTGAAATATAA
>JAJIZL010001420.1:9745-32230 GCA_023969395.1 Amblyomma maculatum | reverse complement strand
CAGTCTTGAGAAAGGCAGGGCTCCTGCCGAAACGTCGACTACAAATAAACTTGGAAACAGTATGAAGCAATTTTTCACTTTTATGTAACCTCTAGCAACCAAGTACGTCTATTTACTTATGCTATATATATATATATATATTGAGTTCTTTCCAAAAATTATATGAAAACGAATTTTTTAATCTCTTACATTTGCCAGAAGTTGATGCAGCTGTCCTCTCGGTGAACCTGACCACAGAAGAACAGGGAAGAGTTCAAGGCCTAAAAGTTTCACTGATCACGCACGCCTGTAAGATTTCGTCAACTCCTGTGGAAAACCCGAGCTTCGCACCGCTGCCCCTCTGCCTAGTACATCAGCAGCAGCATCGCTTGACGGTGCCCGCATAGAGATTGAATTGCAAAACATTTACTTCACCAGAAAAGGCAGAATACAGATGATCCATGCTAGGTGGCTATCTGTACACGACTTTCAACGACATCAGTAGCCCATTCAACAACCCGGGCTTGAACTCTTAGGTCTGAGCTGACCAACACGGCCTTCCATTGCTTGAGAGTGGAAACTTGTATTAGAGATTCTGGGGGCGGCTTCCCTTTAAAATTCCACATTATTTGATCATAAGTGGCTATTTCACTACATAGTGTACATTCCGGGTCGTAATCACCGAGGTAGAATTTTGACAGGAGTCATAAAGAATCGCGTCTGGAGTCGGCTCCAGGTTGTCTCCTGCTCCTTACCTAAGGCTTTATGTAGAGGGGGGAATATCCTCCTTTCAAGCTTATAATAATTAGTGATGTGATAGGCCGTCCTTCGAGTAAATCTCAGTGACTACTGCGTCCCCTGCTCGGCTGAGGACGCAGAGGACGCAAAGCCCTTCGCTCGCTTTACTGCCATAGCAGCTGTGGCGACGTCCATTGTATAGCCACTCAAGCGGCGAGTGGGGCAACAGCATCAACAACAGACACTTCTGTGTCAGGGTTCTTCCCTTCTTATCGCCTCTGGGAGGCCATTAACCCTTAAAGCATCACTAATAGACCCCGATGAGAAGCTAGATTTGCCCCTTTTCGTATCCAAAGTTCTGACGCAACCGCTGTTCGTGCAGCGTTGTGGGCATACCATTTCGGCACCGAATTGGCATGTATCTACTACTCTAGTTAGAGATAAGCATTCGAACCGACTTAGGTATCTCTAATTGTGTGCCCTGATTTCCTCTCTACACCATGGGACCTACCGCAGCGGGCGTTTCCCAATCCGGCGTCGCAGCAAGAGCGATGCTTTCACCATAATACACGTAGACGGTCCAAAGTGCTTCGAAATTTTTTACTGTCTCACAATGGCAAGTATCGATGGAGGGCCACTCCATCCTTTCCTTTCTGGTAGAGCGCCTTATACTGAGGTTGATACAATCAAGAGGTTAATTTTCAGGGTTATAACGCTTCACATGCGAGTATCAGGCAATCTACGATACGTTCCTTAGACAACCATGCCGGTTGACTTAGGCCCTGCACTTTATTCTCCATTGACGTGCACTCGTTCTAAGTGGGTGCTTTTTCATAGAATTTCTGTTGTCAAACTACTACGCGTCAGGAAGCATATGGCACTGTTCTTAAGCCCGAATTTCAACAAACCTGCTTGCTACAGTCTACTGGGCGAGTTTGTTCCTTTCCGGAGAGTTCCGAAGTGTGCTTCTTGACGGCACTGCCTTTCCGTAGCGGAATATGGCTTCAAGATTGAACGCAGTTGATTACATGACGAATTACCGGGTTTAACGCCCCGAAGCTTCAGGTGGGCTTTGAGGTAAGCCGTAGTGTCGGCGCGGATTTATTTTGAACGGCTTGGTGACCAGTAACGGGCACTAATATCGCACACCCCACACGTACGTGCTCTTACGTTTCCCCCTATTGGCAAGGTGGCCGTGGCCATCGATATAGACTGAACAAGGGTCCTGCGCACAATAACATATAGTCAAACAATGAACCACAGTGGCGACAGAGAGTAATTTCTTTCTTTACTGAAACAAAGAAAAGAATAATAATTTCCTATGAATGCATTTGTGACTTGTTCCTCCTTAAAGTTCCTATCAAATTCTGCGCCGCCCTGCTAGCTGTTAGCTGTCATTGTTGGTAGTTTGGCGAGCTTCTATGCTAATGTTGGTGTGCCCAGTGCATTCTTGCCAGAAAATTTACAAGAAGTACTGGTGTACGAAGAGCATCTTTAGCATTTCTATGCTGCTAAAACTTCTATTCTGTGGGAGAAATAACCATATAATGAACGTGTTGCCCTACGAATCAAGCTACGATAGAACTGCTTTTTGTCGCCAAATGTTGGTCCTAAAGATTCTGCTCTAGTGTGGCCACTTGGGCATCTGAAAGCGACTCTGGGTGTCGGGTATCCGCTCTTGTGGGTATCGAGCAGGCAGGTCGCTGCCTTAGCTAAGGATTAGGAATGTATGTTACCATCCAGAGGCTCCATATTTCAGCACATTAGAAGCCCTACTGATGTTATGGCTTACTGGGAAGACGCATGTTGGTTGGTTGGTTGGTTCATGGGAAGGGAAAGGCGCAGTATCTGTCACACTTGCTCTGTGGACACCTGAACCGCGCCGTAAGGGAAGGGATGAAGGTGCGAGTGAAAGTGGATAGAGAGAAGGGGGGGGCCGTAGTGGAGGGCTACGGAGTAATTTCGATCACCTGGGGATCTTTAACGTGCGCTGACATCGCACAGCACACGGACGCCACTTCGTTTCGCCTCCATCGAAACGCAGCCGCCGAGGCCGGGATTCGATCCCGGGAACTCCGGCACAGTAGTCGGGCGTCTTACCACTGCACCACCCCGGCGGGGCAACGCATGTGATCCGAAATCGCCTAAGAAGGCTATAACAAGAGTAGATGCAGCAGTCATCAATCTGTGAAACAAAAAAGTAAGGATTATAGAAGAGCACAGCTCAAAGTTTACATGCATGTTTATTTGATGAGGGGCCATACTCTGCCAGTTTCCAGTCACTAATTCAGTTTTTCACGATCCTTGCGCAACCCGCATGAACTGAACATTGGTGTTGCGCTGCGTAGAGGCTCCATAAGAACCTCCGTAGCTATATCGGACATGTACAACTGTGAAGTATCCCATGCACCCGACTACCCTTGGAGCATCGTGATGCTGATTTATTTAACTGGTCGCTTGGGTCCCTCTAGAGCTGGCCTCCCTTGGATCAGTTAAAGTTACTGTTCGATCACTAATCTGGGTGAATGATCTGGTCAAATAATTTCCAACGTCTTCCGATTGACCCTTTCTTGCATATGTTTACTCGGTGAAAGTGCAAAGAATGAATTACAAAATGATTCCTGTAATTACTTCACTTACCACTCCAAATAACAATTGCAAGACCTACAACGAGGCAAGACTATAGACTCCTGTCTGTCGCCTGAGGCATTCTGCTTACATATAAGCTTGATGACATACGATTCAACGAGCTACGTTTGTAGAGTGTGCGCATTCATTGTGACATTGTGATATAAGTGCAGCCTGATGCTACACTTCCTTACGAAGAGAGTCAAATATTTCTGCTTAACTTTCTCTGGCGGAAGGAATGGCTGCAAAACTTACTTAAAGTTAGGTTCCTTTTGGGATCGCGAGGTGAAATGCGCAGGATAGCAAATGTACTCTTTAATACCTTCACATATACTAGAATCCTGGTCACTTGTTGAAGATACAGTGCCTTTCCCATTGCTGGGTACATTCGGGGAATTGCCGGCATGACTCCCAAGAAGTCTCATTTTTCCGCATCTTAGGATCCTTGTCTACATAGCCTTACTGCCATGGTAATTGCCGTTCACTATGCAGGACATGCCGATTCGGTCTTCCGGTCGGCAGCGTGGTTGGCTTGGACCTTCTCTGCCCGCCACTTTACGATGCACTCGATGACCCAAAGAAGGCTCGTTGCCAGAGAAAAAGCGGCTAAGAGCATGTACATTCCACTGTACGAAGATCCTTTGTCCCTGTATTGACCTGTGAAGTGCCAGGCATGAGTGTCACGACAGTCACGGATCGAACATCACGTCTCTCATACAAAAAGTGCTATATTTGAGTCATGCCTGATAAAGAGCATGCACTGGACACGCTACATTTTTATTAGTAATTAGTATGAAGCAGAAATCGAATCAAGCTTTACAGACGTATAGGCCCTCCCACCCTCGCTTCGCCCTTTAATAAACCGCTGCCACTACTAAGGAAATGAAAGAGGTCTACACAGAGCTACACCCAGGAAAATATGTTGCATGGCCCCTGACTTAGGTTTAAGTTTTAGGGAGCTAACATGGCGGGCAAAGCAGTATCAACAAATATTCATTTAACGGCGCGTCATCGCGCTCTTATTCGCTAAAAGGTAATGCTCAGGTAGCCGTCACTGCCAGTGTCATTTAGGCTAACATCAATGTCCGTGCGGATAAGCAAAAGGCTCCGCTCGGCCTTCATTAGAAGATGTCAAACCGGAACCGAATCGATAGTTTATTGCGCTATGACTGATAGGTCACCATAGAACAAAGTGCTTCTGAGCCCCTCGCAGGCGACATGTCCAGGTCCCAATTGGTTGTTGAGTTGTGGTATGACGTCACTAGTCCACTGAAATGGCTGAGTTGGTTGGAGCTGCCAACACGGGTAGCCCATTTGAGATAGGAAGTTGAGATGGAAATCATACTCTACGCGACCATTGGATCTCGAGCCAGACCCCACTGAGATCTTGAAAAGGTCACCGTGCCCCTGCAGCCTACGTCACGACTGCGGATAGGCGATGAAGGGTCAGCAATTTAAGCTGCGAATGCGAATCTGAGCCCAGTCACGTGGCTTCCACTCGCTAATTTGCTCATATCCGTGTGCGCGTTTTAAGGCGGAAGCCTTTAATGGCTTTCGCCTCATCCTGTCGTGAACAAAATGTGTCCCGCTTCTGCGGCGGCTCTGATTGGCCGAGGCGGGATGACGCCATAGAGGGCTCGACTCACAGAGCACCACCACAGTATACGAGAATGCGTGCCTTATATGGCCATATGCCAATCAATGAATATTTACTAATTATAAATTACGAATTGATGACTAATTCTGCAATTAATAATATTCATTATTATATAATTGAAAAAAATTAATTTCCTATTTGATGTCTAATAGACAACTGATTGAATAATTAACAAATTAAAAACTAATCAGCGCCAGTTGCATAGCAGAATGCGGCACTCAGGCTTTCGCCTTTCACTATGTTAGTCGCTAAGTCCCTCATAATTTTTTCCTTTCATGATTTATCAAGCATCCGCAGTGATGACGTTTCGCTGCTGGCCTGGAAAGAAGGTAATTCACAAGCCTTGGTGAATTCTCGATGGTTACGGTCAGACACGCTGTTCTTGGCTAAGCAGACAAGTTTATAGGGCTTGGTTAAAGGGAGCCTTATATCTATGCCGGGTGGCCTTGCACGTAATGCAGTAGATTACAGCTTTATGATAATGAATATGTGTAAAAAATATGAGGCACGAATCAAGAGATCAGCGATTAAGGGAACAACAAAGTGAATGTATGTAAAGGAGGAGAGGAAAAGGTAGCCACAGATGTGAAATTTAAGGACAGTTAAGCAACTCGAATAACGCTAAACTTGGACAAAAGAGGCTAGGGCACTTAACGCATATTTACTTTAGGCATGCAAATCGGGAGTCGTTTTGTTTCACCGTGAACATACCAGTAAAAAGCGCCCAACCTAACTTCATTAGCCGACTTTGCGCAAGTTCTTTGCCGGCTGCTCAGTCCTAGATTTTACCTCTTGCATCGCCGCAATGGCTGGCAGTGAATACCCTCTTCAATTATCACTTCCATTATTGGAGCACTTGGAAAGCCTCAAGGAAATGTCTGTTTGCTATGACTGGAAGTTTCTGAACGCCTGAGTGCAATAATCTTGACGAAGCAGGTCCAGCTCCGAGATCTGTCCTTTTGTTTCTCTTCGTGCTTATGATGAAACCTGCTCAATGAAAAGAGCGGCCTGCTCCCGCAGCACTTGCCTATAATGAGGGGCCTCGGAAGAGCGGAAAGACCATTCACCAGGGAATGGATTCCATTTGACATGGGGAGTTTCTTGAGGTCAAAATACTCCACCAGGAGAACAGAAAACATGATCACGATGCTCCCACCCGTGAGGCCGAAAAGAACGCTAGCTGCTCCGAGGAGGGCCACGGAGTCCGAGTAGATGACGGCCACCAGAGATACAGACGTCAGGAACAAGCTCATGGCCATGATGTCCCGTCTGCATGAAATCCAGCTGTTAAGTAAATCTGGGTTTTCGTTGCTCTCTATTTTACAGTGTGTTCATTGTTCTAACTCTTTGTTTCTTCTAGAAACATGCACTTTTGTTCATGAGTCCTTTCTATGTTCTTTTACATCATTCTGTACTTTTCCTACTTCATTATTTAGTAAAACTGCGTTAATAGAACAGAATTCTAGGTCCGTATACCCTCTGAAGTCCGAGTAGTTGCTGCTATAATTTCGGATTTGGTACACGATCAATAAAAAGCACTCCATGAACGCGGCTTCGAAGTCCGGTGGCAGTCCCGATCTGACACAACAAAGGAAGACGTTTAACAAAATTCACACGAGTATGTGCTTATGCCAATATACGCTATTTAGCATAAACTTACGAGAAGTTCTCCATCAGCCTCGGTTGCAGATGACATTTTTGTAAAAGCCACGTTCTTTGGATGACAGGTTTATTAAACTTAAGCTGCTAGGCAGAGCGATATATAAACTAAAGGGGACAAAATGCCTGAATAATTGCAGGCGGTAATGATATGCATCAAACTCTAAATGAGAAGTTCTTGCAGTCCCACACTACGCGAAATACTCCATGATATCTGCTGTCTTCAAAAACAGTTCAACGCAATGTTTATGATTTCCAGAGTATGCGAGACTTCAGCACGATTGATGCTGTACCTGTGACAAAGCTTCTTGTCCGACAACATTCCGGATGAGATGCGCCCGACTAACTCCCCGCCACCTTGGAAAGAAAGCAGGGTAGCGGCTTCCAGCTTGGACAGTCCCTTGCCCATGGCGCGGTCCACGATGGTCACGCTGAACAAGACACCACTGTATACATATACAACGCCGGTGAATACTATCACGTAGTAGATGGGTTGCCTCATGAAGCTCAGTTCCTCGCGTAGGGATTCCATTTTGCTTGTCGCCTGCTCCTCCTTTAGAGCCTGGATGACACACGTGAGAAACGACATAATGAATCATACATGGTTCGGCAGTGCGGATTACTCGAGTGCTGCCACTGTCGTCGAGGCGATTAGCAGCTGTTTATGGTTTGCTCAATGATTACGCCTAGAGCCTTTTGATCAAACCAGATGAGAAATTCAAAAACTGACTAGTTTTAGTATGCACTTTTCTGGTGCCTATGAATTATGGCGTCATATAGTGCTTATGGATTGTGGTGCCATCTAGAAGCGGAAAATAAAAACTATCTGCTATTTCCGCCATTGTCCTCTGAAAATCGCTTTTTCGTTTTTTTTTTTTTATTTTCCCTGTTAATTATCTCTATGGCTGTTACGTTTCATAATTTTTGCTAGTGCGTTCTTCAGGTGATTTTATATGTCAGGTGGTTGCATTTATCAACAGTCTGGAAAGTTTGCCAACTTAGGCACAGTTTCGTTTAGTGGAATAACCGTAAACGAAGAACCCGTTGTCGGCGTTGTGGTTGTAGCGTGAAAGTCAGAAGACAATAAAAATTAATAAATGTTTTGGGGGTGGTTACTTCACAGTGCGAGAGTGCGAGGCGAGCAAGCAACCACTCCGCCACAAAACCGCATCGCTTCTCTCCGAACAAAGGTCGACCTAATGCATGCTTTGCCTTATGACCGTGAGCTAATGTTTAGGTGCGTTATTAGAAACAAAGTAATCACAGAAGTAATAGTTGAGCGAGCAGCAAAGAACATTCCAGCTTTACTTACTTACAATGCAGCGCTCACTAGAAAACTATTTCGATCGCACGGCGCTGCCGCAACAGATGGCGCGAGCCGCTGTCGATTCAAAGCCTTATACATCCATCCATCATTTTCAAAGCATTTGGGTTTGTCTTGTGGCCGCATATGTGCCTGCCATGGCGGCCAATCCATTAACATTGGACAAGGCTACATCAACCCCGCATTTAGCTGCGGTGGGCCAAGAATGTAGTTTAAGATGCAGTAATCTCGTTTTCTCAAAGCGATCGCATCACGCGAAAAGCTTCTCAGTGGTTCGATATCGCAAAAGGGGTATGATGCGCTAGCCATCCATAGGATGATGCATTTCAAGCAGAATGAGTAAACTTGCTGCAGGATGCAGTGCCGGTTGAACGTGATGTTTCATGAAGCTTTCCTTTGCTGCTTTTCCTGTGTTTCCTTGCTTTCACAACTCTATATGTTTATACTGCTATATCTGCGTTCGAATTTGTTGTGAACACTGCCAGATGCCATGAGCCTCGTCTTGCCGCTGCATGTAAGTGCGTGTTTTCCAGGTTACCCATTTTACTATTTTTTTTTTGTTGCTATCAGAAATAAATATTTGTCTATCAAACAAGGTAATTTTTCAGCGAAAAATACAAGTGAGGGATCATTTGCAAAAATGTGCAAAGTTTCGCCCAAATATTTCGTAATCCTCATAATCAGCCGGACTATACCCACAACAAGGCGAAGACCTCTTCCCTATTCTTCAAATTAACATGGTCCTCTGCTATCTGCATTCACTTGACCCCTACAAATTTCTTAACCTCATCAGCCCAATTAACTTTCTACCACCCCTTGCTGCGTTTTTCTTCCCTTGTAGTCCAATTTGGTACCCTCAGCGACCCTCAGCGACCCTCAGCGACCATGAGTTATCCTCTCTTCACATTACACCTTTTACGTACTCCTATTTCGTCTTCTTGATTTCGACTAGAATGTCATTAACTCCAGTTATTTTTCCTACCCACTTTCAACGCTTCCTTTATTTTAATGTTAATTCTACAATTTTTTTTCCATAGATCTCTGCGTTGTCCTCAGCTTACGTAGAACCATTTCCGTTAGCCTCCTCGTTTCAGCCCCATAGGTGAGTATCGAGGAGATGCAACTATAATATACTTTCCCCTAAGTGATACTGGCGAGCTGCTGGTCACGATCTACTAGTGCTTGTAAATGTTATCTATCCTAATCTTATTCTCCAAGTTATTTCCCTTTCGTGGCCCGGAACGGCGGTTATTACCTGTCCTAAGTAGGCGCATTCGCCTACCACTTCCAGTGCTTTCCTGCCTATTGTAATCTTTTGTTTCTTTCCAATGCTTTCGAACCTTCTTCTGCATAATAATTTTTAGGCCTAACTTTATGCTTTTATTCTCCTGCTCAATAATCATTCTTCGCAATTCGTTTCCTGGGTTACTTAGGCAATGCCATCAATGAGTCGCAGAATACTGAGGTATTCTCCACCAACCCTTATTCCTAGTTGCTGCTATCCCAAGTCTCTGGATACTCCTCCAAACAAGTGGTATATAGCACTGAGTATATCGCGTCTCCTTGTCTAACACCTTTCTTTACGGGAATTTTATTACTTCCTTTACGAAGAACTCTGCTTGCTGTGCAGCCACTATAGATATATTCCAGTAACTTACCGTATGGCTCATCTACGCCCTGATTTCGCAGTTCTTGCACGGCTGCTAAGGGTTTGTCTATGCTAACCAGTTTCTCGTGATGAATGAATGCTATATGCACATGGGCTGGTTATATTCTGAGCATTTTTCTATTGCCTTGTTGATAGTATGGATATGATCGATGGTAGACTCCCTTTCCGAAAACCTGTTTGATATTTGGTGCATTCAAATCTGTTTTCATAATTCTATTAGCGATTATTTTAGCAAATACCATGTTCGTAACGGGCAGCAATTTGATAATCTGACAGGTCGTCAAATTTTCAAAATCTTACAGTCTCCATTCTTATGAATTAAGATAACTTTCGTATTCTTCCGCGATTCCAGTACCGTCTATGTCATCAGGCATTGCATATATAGGGTGGCGAGGGTTTCTAGCACGATATCCCCACCGTCTTTCAGCAAATGAGTAGTCACTTGGTCCTCCCCATATTCTTTTATTGCAATATTGCGTCAGGTTTCGGCTCATCGCGTTGTCCCAAGAAGGGCCACGTTTGATCTTGAACAGCCGCGAAGAAAAAGAAGTAGTAGTAGTAGAAGAAGAAGAAGGACGCTCGGTCACCGGTGGCTAATGTTTTCGCCCCATATTCGGTTCAGCAGCATTGAACCCTTCTCATTTATATGAGGGCTTGTAGCTTACGCTCTCGCGTCATACCCTTAAAGTATGAGCTTAAGTGTCCCCAATAATGTAGCACCTTACACTGATAGGGCGTGATAGGGGAATAATGTAGCAGGCAAACGAAGCTTCCGCCGTTGCTATCGCAATTCAACTAGGTTTAACCAGAGTTAAACCTCAACTAATTTTAGATTCGAAGACTTGCCATGCGGCAGAGAATGAGGCTGTTTTTTACCTTAAAGGAAGTCACGTAGTTTATTTTCTTCAAGTAACCGGAGCAAGCTCCGGCTCCTAATATTGTCCATAAGCCACAAGTGTAAATGTTCCTCTTATGTAGCCGGCAGTCCAACTTCTTGTAGTCGTCTTATTCTTGATGGCTGCATTCCTGGGCATGTCCATAAAAGGCGGTGAAGATCTACCCCGGCAGCTGACCTTGGACATTTAAGGCATGTGCTGTGCACTGCATGTTCTTCAGAGCCCCATCAGCACGTCACCGACGGAGCAAGGGCCGCCCCAGCCCTAATGCTTGTAAGGGATACCTCCTCCATACTCGTTAGGTTATGAGGGAAGGGGTAAGTGCACGGGGGAATAAGGGAACGTGCACTTTTCCTTACAACAGATACCAAGATTGGGAAAGCGGAGCGAGGATCAAATTTGAGGCTTCCTTTTCAAATCTTCTAAAGCTTTCTTACTTTGCTCTTCATTACTGGGGAAACATCTCATTGCTCTTCACTACTGCCAATCTCAATATTTTTCTAAGTAGTTCGCCTACTGCATGAGTCAGTATAGAACTCCTCGGCTACTTTGGCTACCTTGTCCATATTAGTAATCACATTGTACGCCTTGTCCCTGAGCCCATGCATCTAATTTTTGCGTGCTTAATTTGTTCGCCCTTTTAAGACTACCATCGATCTTCATGCTCCATTTTTTCAATCATATAGTCCCTTATCTCGGACACTTTACGCCTATTTATTAGCTATAATAGCTCTGCGAGTTCAATCCTCTCTGTCTTGTTGTAGGGTTTCATTCTTTGGCGTTTCGTAATCAAATCATTCGTCTGGTTAGACAGTTTACCGGTATTTTAACTATCCTACCGCCTATTTATACCGCACTCTGAGTAGCGATATCTTTGAAATTGTCGTCCATTGCTTCTACACTAAGGTCGTCTTGCTCGTCTAAAGCTGAATAGCCCCATGCAGAAAAACCTTGAATTCTACTTTCCCTTCCCCGACATTACGTTGGTGAACTTCTTTCCGTTCCTTTTACAATTCTAGACTGATTCGAGACCTTACTATCCTGCGCTCACTCTATCACAACTTTCCGATTATCTGTACATCCCGCCAGTGCTAGTTCTAGAACACAGTATGAAGTCAATGTCATGTTTAGACCCCCAATTTTGGATTCCCCCTGTCCACTTCCGTTCTTATGTCTACTGAAGATGTTTGTGATTAAGATGTCGTTATGTCTGCGAACTCAACTAATGAATGTCTCTTGCTATTCCTAGAGCCAATGCTATATTCCCCCTGTTCATTGTCACCGGGCTGCTTGTTGCCTGCCTTGTCATTAAAAATCCCCCATCAAAACAGTACACTGCGTTCTTTCCATATTGCTGATTCTACATACTTGTAGAAGATTTCGATTTCCTCGTCATCATGACTCCATGTAGGCGCGTAGGCCTTTAGAACCTTCATTTTGGACCACTTGCTAAGTTTAATTACAGTGCATGGCCCCCACTCATTAATGCCATAGAACTCATCTATGTTATCAGCTATGTGTTTATTGACACGGAACCCTCTCCTAGATCTCCTGTGTCTGCTAAGGCCTGATAACACAGAAAATACCCACCTCTAGTACAGTATACGCGTCATTTGTCCTAACTTCACTTAGCCCTATGTTATCCCGATTCCTGGCCACTAGTTCCTCCAAAAGCACTGCTAAATAGGCTCGCCATCTAAGCTTCTAGTGTTAAACGTTTCCAGTGTCAATTTCCCATGGCGGCTTGTCCGAAGCCAGAGATTCTTAGCCCTTCCGCTACTTCACAGGTCTGACCGTGGCCATGGTACGTCAGTTCCTCCGCTGCCGGTGGGGAATGAGGGCCGTGGATTTACTGAAGTATTCATAGGAAGGTTGTGGCTAGTTATTATGCCATAGTGTTCTGGCGAGCGAGTATGTTACTGGAGGTTTTCAGTGAGATTCGATGGCACCACAGACCTGTTCATTCAATTCTATCGATACGCTGATTTCTTCTTTTTGTTTAATCCGGTGAAAAATCGAGCGGCACCGAGATTTGAACCATGGTCATTTTGGATGCAAGTCAGTTGTTCTATCCCTACACCTCGGCTGTTTACAAATTGCTATAATAATAGAAATCGCAGCATCTTATCACGTAACTGCCGAAAACGCGAGGAAAAAGAAGCGATTTTACTACGGGGGGAAAATGGTCTGCAAAAAATGGCAGACGACGTTTACTCCTTTGATATTCTTCACGAAATAGTCTCTACTGCGTTCGCTATATGCAAAAAAACAAACAAACATATCTAGCCTACTAATTGTCACACGAAGAATGCGAAGTTCACTTGTAACAAGGAAGTCGCTACTATAGGTGCAGTCATCTAAGAAAAACTCCGAGCTTGCGTTGTGCACAGCTGTGTACAAATGTCTTAGTGTGTTAAACGGTCGTTATCATTGCTCAAAGTCCGCACACGTGTAACGAAATTCTTCTTTGTGTCGGTGCTTTTTCTCTTCGGGGTCTTCTGCCATTTGAAAGATAATATTAGCGTTCAACGACGTTTATAATAAATATAACTCGCCTAGACATTTTCGCGTCACAACAAATCCACTTCATTCTCTGGCGGAACCATAAACCATAGCCTGTTAGGGTGCGCAAAGCATTTTCTTTCTTCTTTTTTTTCAGACAAGAAAAATGGCTGAAACATTCAACATCAATACTATAGAGTTTGTCTAATAAGCAATAAAGGAATTTGTCACTGCAGCAACCGGAAGTGTCGAAAGTGGTACCCGCCTGGTTGAGAGGCTCCATTTCGACGGCAGCGCCCTCTGCAACACTCCTCTTGTCGACTTCGCACGGTTTCGCGATGAGCAGCGAGCCGGCCAGCGCGTTGAGCGACAGGCCCCCCACAATGAGAAGGGTGCCGCGAAGGCCATACTTGTCGTTCATGTAGACCAGCAGAGGAGGAAAGATAAAGGATGCTAGCGTGCTGCCCACGTAGCTGATGCCGCTGCCGGAGGCTCGGTACCTTTCGGGTTGCACATGGGAAGGAGCAAAGGAATTCGTTCCGCACTGGTGATAGAGAGATAGGTGAGCTGTCAATGGAGGTCATTTTGGGTCAGTTTTTTGCGCATGATTAATGTGTTTTGGCATTCGCATATCATCTGCTATTAACGCTTACCGCAGACTCCGGCCGCGGATTATCACGCGCAGACTGAGCCTTGTGTACGTGCCTGTATCTGACTCTTGGAACATCTTCACATGCGCATTGACAGTTCGGCGTATACGTAGTAAGCGGTACCTCTGGCAGTACACACTATGTTAAAAACCTATACTGACGAGGGCGTTGCAGCGTGAAAGTATATGAACAAAATTGAAAAGACTGTATTTGTCCCTTTTGGGCGTCTTTATAGTTTCACACTACAATACGCTTATCAGTATGAGAGCCGTTCGCGGGGAAATGAGAAGCGCCTGGTGACGACATGCTGGCGCCCGCTCTGTGTGCAGGGGGTGGACATAAATTTGAGAGCAAGGATGTGATGGAAGAATTAAGAAATGGCGGAGAAAAGGTTATGAGAACCAAACGAGAACCGTGCGGGGAAACAGCATTGCCTGAATGTGTTATTGATCAAAAGATTTCAATAAATTTCCAGTTTGTTGGAATTGAGCTTTATTTCCCTCCGCCTCTGACATTGCGAAGGTCCATTCTTTGTGCACAAAGAGCTAATTGAAAATTGAAATCAACGCAGTCCTTAGAGCCACGACTTCAGTAAGTCAGCTATTTTTATTCAAAGCAGCAAAATCTGTACAGCATGGAAAATGACATGTATATAAAGGAAAAAGCATTTATACTTCCGGGTACAGAGCCATGCATCTGAGCACACGTGTTTATGACGTTATCTCCAGCAATCGGAATGTCAGGCTGTCGTTATTCACATAAGGGTGCATTTGTTAAGCGTACATTTTTGGAGAAGTTGCAATACAGTAACTGCAAGATTTTTGCAAATGTCTTGGGAAATAGAATTGTGCAAGATCGTGTGAGAATGTGATGTTAAAAAGACTTGCCCAAGTTTTGTTTCAGAGTTGCTCAATCTTGACTTCATTTACGTTGTTAAACTCTCTACTGGCTAAGATAAGAATCTCGGACTATTTTTTTTGCGCATGTAAAATAGCAACTGCGCGGTGTATAAATAATTTCGTGATATCAGCGGGAAAGAAAGATTCGAGGTATGTAACTCTTGAACACAAAGCAGAATGAGCTGTAGTAGGGTCCGCGCGGAGGCTCACTGCGCTAGCCACCGTTTCCACATGAGAACAGGCCCAGATAAAGACGCGTCCTCTTGTCGAAATGTTGGACTGTGCCCCCCCTCCCCCTCAATCCCTGTCAGCCCCTTAAATCTTCCTGCTACCGGTCGCCATTTCACGCGACCTGTAGGGGTTCCTTCGGAAGATCAATGATCGCTTTCGTGTTCACCACCAATCCTTTTTCTCTACCACCACAACGGAAATACCGCACCAAGCTTGTTAGGCTTATTGATGGCCTTTGTTGACGGGAATACCCGTAAATAATATGATTCGGGAATATCCCTGCGGCACTTACTTTTTGAAATAGGTGTTGACGGCCACCATATTGGTCGGAAGGATTATGCCTAGACCTATAGCTGTCGTAGAGAGATGGAAAGGAAATAATTAGGCATTGTTGCAATGTCCAGAAAGCAAATTTAACCTTGAAAATGTTCCCAGATTGGGCCAGAAAATGATTAGAGAGAAGCACAATCGCCATAGTAGAAATATTTATTATTGACTGCTAAGCAGTCTTAAACAACTATAGGCCCTTAAGCTCTTAACCATCTTAACTTAAGTATCCAACACAGAAAGTAAAGCCAAGCAAACTAATGTAGTGCAGTGTTTAAGGCAGTAAATGTTCATTAGCATCTCCTCAAGCGTCGCCATATGGTTATAAACACTATAAAAGCTCTAAACGTTCACAAAAACTTTGTTGCCGCATCGCCGTTAATTCCGTTGCCGGTGTAACCGAGCAAAGAAAGTCACGAGCCAAATATTAGGCTAACGAGTTGTTTCATTTCACTGGTTGCCACCGGTTGCTGGTTCCTATGACTTAACGCTGGTGGTGGCAGAAACATGCACAAGGCGCCTCTTGCCTGCATTAATGCACTACAAGCCCTCGCCGCAAAGAAGAAAAACGGAGCAACGGTTGCTTTCCAGTGACATGCTATAGTTGCTTACCAGTGACGAGGCCAGTGCAAAGCGTGATTCCAATGACGCCGTAGAAGGCCACACTGAGCAGTATGCCCGCAGCAACGAGGCTACTGCCCAGAACGGAGACGGCACGCAGAGGCAGTTTTCGTAGCAGGATTCCGGACACGAAACCTGAAAGCCAAACGGGGAATTAATGGCGATGCCGCGAAAGGTAAAACGATTCATTTGAACATTTATTTCGTTCTGGAGGGCACCGAAGGTGCAGCAGCAGTAGCGTGCCAGGTAATGCTGTGCATTGGGCATTTAGAAAACATTTACAGCGCAGCTCATAAGAACGACTATTCCTCGTTTGAGCGGCAGCCCACGGTTGGGTCACACTAAACGTCGCCGTCGCCCGAGTGGGGCCAGTATTGTCTGTCCACGAGGTCGGCGCCGGACGCCAGACTCCGCATCAGTACGTGACTGCTAGCATGCAGTCAAAAAGCGCGCTTCTTACTCACTGATCACGTGAGTACTACAAGTTTCGGAATGGTGAATCAATAAGCGTCCGATAGGACTTCGTAACATAATAGATGAAGGGTTCAAAGGTGGCGAAAAGGAGGGTCGTGGAGAGTAAGAAGCACCACTCTACGTTAGGCAATATTTCGTTGCAAATGTGTGCAAAAGCCGCGTTACTAAAGGCATTAGTGAGAACGTAATACTGTAGCATAATTTTTTACGCTTGGTGTCAAAGTCGTCATTTTGTACAGCTGTACAGAGAGGGCTAATAACCTATCGAGGTGGGTGATGTAACGACCATCGTGGTTTACCTTACCTTTCTTCGCTTTAGGGGCAGTCAAATCTTCTCGCATTCAAATAATGTGTGGCAACTTTATTTTTAGAGTTTCTCAGTGCACGTTGGGTCAAAGTGATGATGACAACAGCAACTCAAACGGGGATGCATGTAAGTTATAACCAAACCAAACACGTGAGGTGACGTTTGTTCCTTGTAACCGAAAAGCTGGCAGCCCATATAGGACAGAATCACATACTTCGCCCTAGGCCAGAAGTGCAAAGCCCAAGATGAGCCGTCCAGAAGCTGTGCAATGGGGCTGTTCTGGCATCCGCGGAAGCCATATGTTTCTGAACAGTGAAGAAAGATAGCTTTTATCGCCTTTAGCAGAATTACAAGCTGATAATATAAGAGGAAGCCGCATATCACTGCTCAGAATACGACCTTTGAGGCTCTCCTCGACTTTTGACAAAATGTGGCTGTATGCCGCAGACAGTTATAGTTTGCAAAGGTCTTAGCAAGGTTTTACACGATATCATAAGGCGTCGGCGCCGTCGTTGTGGGCTGCATTGGTCGAGATCTATTTAACTCGATTGGTCGAGAAGAACGTGGCTCCGCAGCCACGGCTTTACGTGGGCATTTCAAATATTCCACAAATATCGAGTTGAACGTGTCGTCAACCGGGGAGTGAAAGTGATTATTCCGTGCAATTTATACCTAATTACTGCTAGATTATCTCGGAAACTGTTAATTTGGCCCAGAATATAATGTCGACTTGTAAGAATTTGAGCAAGTTTCGTAACCACGGCGTTCGTGCTGCGAACGAGACACGCTGTTGACTGCGCCACTCAAAGCAAGCTATGAAGATCGCAAACAAGTGGGGTTTATGCGTAGTACGTCGTGTGGTCTTGTCAAAAGAGGAATGTATTGTGACTCCTTACTGGCGGATATGGGTGTAACTAGACAGGGTGCAACGAATTGGGAGGACGCTTAAGATTTACCTTAGCAGTAGTCCAGGCGCGATAGCTGGGCTTTATTATCCACTCTAATGAGAGGAAAGTGCAGGTATGTGAACGAGGACCAAGAGAAGCCAGTAATTAAACGGTAGCTGTCCCATGCATGATGCACTTTAACGCGGGTTTACTCCACCTACTGTCCACTCTATTTTTTTTTTTTCTACCGCCGTCTAGGGGGGGGGGGGGGGGGGGGGGCAGTCGATGTGCGGTGGAACGAGCTCTATATACGAAAACGGCTCTGATAACTACGAAAATAGCAGAATGAATGCTTCCGTCTTTATCTTGCCATTTCTATTGCCATAATGGCGCCGACATCTGGCGGCTACCGCAATCTCCCGCGTTGATGCACGCCGCTTTCCTAACAGATGGAGCACACGAGCAATATACCCCATTTCGTCTTTAGCGCTGCTTTTTATTATGAGCATAGTGCACAGGACCCTACTAAGCAATACCCTCGAGGGGAGCTTAAGAGATGGGGTGAATTGTAGGGATTAGCAAACCTCTAAAATTCAGCGCTCCCTAAAATTTCAGAGGCAATGATAAGAAATTAACTTATGCTACGAGGTATTAGTCAGGAATGTACATATATGACATACTTCACCGTAGCTGAGTTGGTAGGGCAGCGTGTGTGAACTTCGAAGTTCCGAGGTTATATCCGAATACTTCGTTAAATTCAAATGCGAATCTTGCGATGTATTTAGGTCTGAATTTTTGGATATATCGAGTCTTTTGCTGTGGTCCTGATGCTCTTGTATAGAGGCGCCACTGTTCCAAAATAGGTGACGCCGCTATAGTGTTCTACGCTGTCTCGTGCGATCGCTGAGGCAACTGAAGAAGCCGTGAAAGGTCGGTTTTCCAACAGCGTCATCGCGTCAGAACGGAGCTTCTCTTGGGGCGCTTTCGTGTCTTTCACCGCACGCCCGCAGACATCGTGTGTCTGTGTTGCGCAAAACGAGCTGCAAATAAATAAAAAAAAAGCACTACTCGCTCTCAGCAGGGAGCGAAATCGGGGGAGGGGGGGGGGGGAGGACTGTAAGGGGGCCGCGAGCCACCTAACACTCAAAAGACAGCTTTCCTTACAGTGCACAGTTATGAGAGCTCCGCCGGAATCTGCCAGCAGAGCCCACCACCACTGTAGCTTCTTTTTTTTTACGCTCCTTAAGTCCTACCGAAGGGTCGCGATTATCACTAGTATCCGTACAGAAGTGGCTGGGCGAACTATTCAGAGCGTGCTCTTAGGTGACTTTCGGATCACTGAGAATGCTAACGCGTATTTTGAAAACGTCAATTTGTTGCGTGGTCTTAAATTGTACGTCATGCCCGTGTGATATGTGCGCGAATAAGTTTCAGTGCAGCAACGCCCTCGGATATTTTCGGAACATTCGCAGTCTAAGAGAAAAACGTTTTGTACTTGTTGAGGGGAGTTTCATTATTGTGCAGCTCGTTTCTTTCCAGTGTGTGTAATTCGGTGCCTACGCGCATTCCGAGCACTGCTTGCGGCAGGCTCCAGTCAGGGCTGAGGCAGATAATGTAATGTAACATAGACAAGCTGATGCAGAGCGACGGTTTGGGCGAGTCAGTGTGTATGTTGTTTTCCTTTCCGTCCCTGTGCTTCTTTCTTGTCACATCAACATATATTTAACATATATGTTTAAGAATGCGCTGTAGAAAGAGCGACCAAACATTATACACTAAACGCTGCCCTGTTCTTGCAGGCCGTACTCATCTGGGCCAGCGCTGCCACGATCGTTTCGTTCTCGTATGGTCGAGTTCCACAGGAATCGAAAAAACTTGATCTTTGCCAGCTTTACGACTGTATTCCTGTAGCTGTTGCGACAACCCGAAACTCACCAGCAAATTGAATTTCGTGTTTCCATTTTGTTCCTGCGGATAGCCGCGATGGGATCAGAACATGGTATTTGCGATATCGGCAGCATCGGAACCTAACAGCTCCTGTTCTCCGCGGTGCGCATGCCGCATTATGTGCCGCTAATCCTTCTGCGCACCAAGCCCATATCTGCACTGAATTTTTTCATCATGTTCAATTTCTTGCTTATCCACTTGTATTGTTACGCTCGACACTAGTTATTTTCAAATTTTCGTTATTTTCCCGCTCGATGAAGCTTCATAGGTACGACGCTGACGTTCTGGGGGGGGGGGGGGGCTCTTATTCCGAACGCAATAAATTTCTGCAAGCTGATCTCTCAACCCATGCTGTTCAAGTGATAGTCTAGAGGAAATTGAGCTACGTCGCAATATCTGAAGCTTGACACGTTCCCACCACAGATCTCCGGTAGATGCAAATATAATTGTCGTCGTTCACGAAATGCGCTGTCCTCCTTGTAGTGGGCGAAAATTCCAACGCTTCACAGGAAACTGAGTTAAACGCACACACGTGGACATCGCAGACCTGAACCGCTTCCGCAAGACTCGCACTCCGCAAGCGAAGTGGCCCGTACATGCTTTGCAGCTGCCGCCATCTGTTGGTGGCTCCTTCCGTCAGTACAAGAAGCGCATGCGCACTTGAACTTGGAAAGATAGTTTTAAACTAGGGGGCGCGAGAAGGCAGAGAAGGCCGGGGCTATGCGCTGGGCATGCGTCTGAAAGGTCGAATTTCAATGTTAATAGCCGCCCAGCTTTGAAAATGTCCTCAGAGCTCACCGAATATGTTTGATACAGCGCCCAAAAGGCTGAAGGGCCACGATGCTGCCTCCCGAGTGGCACCCATCTCGGAGATCATGGTCACGAAGACGATTCCGGCGCTGCGGTTCACGATCATTGTCCAGAAGAGGCACCAGCTGCAGGCAGCCGCCACCAGCATGCTGCGACGGCTGTCCTGGTACGGCTCGGCGGACATCCTGCTCAGGACGATGTTCGGCTATTGCCGGAAGGACATCTTCGTAAGCGCACCGCACAAGTCGCCCTGCATTAAAGGAGGCGTGCACATTAACATTCAAAAAGAAGGAAAAGCTCGAAGTGTTCCTTTGTGCATTCCTCTGAGTGAAAAAATGGGCAAAAATGCTGAAGCAAGCTCAGAACCAGCAATTTCTTTTTGTCCTTTGAGAATGACCCAATTATATTTCAAGACAACAGGTACACTTAATTGTCAATTTATTTCCCAGTAGACACACGTACTTTGCGATGCGAAAGCGTCACTGCTCTGATTAAGTTGCTCTGTCAACTAGACACTGTTTTTGTTTGGCTTGTTTTGTTTGTTTTTGACGGTAAAATAAGATCAAGAGCAAAAACTATGGAACGCCTTACCATTGCTCTATCTCCTACACCGTTTACCAATAAGTCATTTTACTTAGAGTGGCATAGCATTTGGCACATTAGCGATTGCAGGAAAAAAGCTTTCAAGGGAATTCTACGCACCACTGGATCGTAAAGTGATCAGTCATGTAATTGCGGAAAAGGAAGCGTGCGTTCGCAAGAAAAAAAAAAATTAAACAGCAGATGTCACCCCCAGATGATCAGAAATTGAGGACAAATATTACGAAAATAATCTAAACATAGAACATTCACTAGAGGCAACGCGCATCATCTTGAAATAATAAAATAAACATTCTCAGGAATTTTGGACATAATCTGGAAAAATATGTAAACATATCTTAACATTCTGCATAGTTCTGCACAATAATAATTCTCGAAGCTCACCAAAGCTCACGTTCTCAAAGCTCAGCAGCTTTGTGCAACGAGACTACAACCGGCTTGTTCAAATATAAACTAAAAAACCACGATGAATTATTGTTTATGACATAAAGATTTTTTATGGCATAAAGTCAATTCCAGAAGACCTAAACAACTCCACACATTGTAATTATACATCTTGAAATCAAACTAGCGCACCTCAAAACAAAGACACAGGAAGAGAACGACAACACAGCGCTGACTTCAATTGGTTTTTGTTAGAGAGTGACGCAATATATATGTACGAAAAGTGGGCGTGAAAGAATTGATAACTGCTGAGTTTGCACGTGGCGTAAAACACCGAACGCAAAGTTAAAAGGCGCACGATAACAATATAGATAAAAGCAAGGCAGAACGGCAGGGCTATAAAAAATAAAGAAGCGAAAAACGGGGAGGCATGTAGGTAAAAACAGTTAAAGATGGCACGATCCGAAGATACATAAACTAAAATCGAAAAAAGGCCAAAAGGGGCATTAAGAGCGATAAAAGCCAAAGGGGGCATTAAGAGCGATAAAAAGCACAAAAGGGGCATTAAGAGCGATAAAAGAATCAAAAGTGTGTTTGTTCCTGTGTCTTTGTTTTGAAGTGCGCTAGTTTGATTTCAAGATGATTTACCAACTAGCCCGTTCTTCCACCCTTGCAAGTAATTATACAGACGGGCTCTCTACTCCTCTGTGGCCAGGCTTGCGCGCGTGCAATCAGAGGGGTTGAAAAGTCACCGAACTGAAACGGTCGCAGTCCGACAACAGCACGAGGTATGTATTATGCAGCTCAAGTATGTGCGCGATTGTCTACACTCTGCCATTTTCTTTGCGTCCACGTTGGTCGGACTGGATATTAACCCTGTAAACAAGACGAGCAGCAGGGAACAAAAAGCAGTTTATTCAGCAATGCAGCCGTATTTAAGAACGCGCGCGATAGTTTGCCTGCGCAGGAAACATGCGCAGTTGTTATCACAGGCGTGGTATTCAGCTCCGCCACAGCCAACTTATCGAGACTGCACTAGTTCTAATGCCGGTGGTTCCTGCACTATAGTTCGAACGCCGCACGGGACTATGCCTCTTGAAGTCGACAGCTCATATGTGGTCAGGGCCTCTGCTGTCTGTCTGCTCTTCCAAATTCGCGTTGTAAAATTAACGCAAAAACATGCCCAACTTTGCATAGTCGTCACTATTATTATTCTCACCAACCAGCCGAAGATAAAGAGTTAAGTAGTTCGAGCCATAACACACACACACACACACACACACACACACACACACA